>JABUQX010025034.1:0-55000 GCA_015478945.1 Trachelipus rathkii | reverse complement strand
AATCACTCTAACTATCATCATCCCCTCACCTCATACATCCATCATCACACTACACTCATACAACCTAAACTACATATCACACATTCACATTTCTCATCATTATATTCATCACACTCACCACAATCTCTCTAACTCTTCACACACACACACACCCCTTCACCCATCCACTAACCTTGTAATTCTATCTTATATACACACACATCCTCATCTCCATCATCTGTGCCAATTTCAGGTCACACATAATAACACAAATCTCAATCATTATCCAACTCACACACATCCTCCACTAACTATTCACCACCTTCATCTATATCTTCTCATCTACACTAACTTTAGCTTATACACACATCACTACTCTACCAAGCTATAAATCACACACTAGTCATCCATCTCCCATCCTACTCCAACCCTACAATACACTATACACACACCACATACATCTCTCTACGCTACATCAACACACACACATACATCATCTCGACACCATACACACATCTATAATACTATATACTCTAACACCTCAAATATATACAATATATCTTTCCCTTCATATATCCACACACAATCAATCTTACACCACACCACACTCAATACACCAACCAGACAAGAACACACACAACACATCGTGACATTAATAATATCACACACACTCTATATCACTATATAATACACTCTACCACCGAACACACTCACATATATACTCTCTCATCACGTCTCAACATGCTTTGAATACTATATCCTCACACTCCCATAATCACTAACCCTACTCACACTCCCAACTTGTGATGCCCAACTTTAATGCTCCCAATCAAACCGTAAGAGTATCTAGCTTGATGTTCTATAGTGATTCTTGAGTATTAGATATGCCTAGGTGATGCCAGTCCTCTACCATCTACAAACCATCACTGCGCGAGACATCCTTCTCCATATACACCACGTGAGTGCACCTATATATATCATACATAAAATCCATGATGAATGCCACAATTTGTGTGTCCATCTATATCTACATCTCAATAAAGCTGCCACCACATGAGTGCCAAGTGAGTGCACAAGTGCCAACTGATGCCACTTTTTCAAGCCTTTTCTATCCTCCCTGAGCTAGAATAAGCCCTAATATGGGTTCTACCCCTAGCTAATAAGTATGAGAATTCGATTGTGTATATTACCAATGCTTAGGATTCTTCCTTACTATGAGTAAGTCTTTTTCTAACACTTACACTTACACTGTACTAACACTTATACACACTATGACAACCACACACGCTTACCTTCTCCATAGACACTTACATTAAACCATATACACTTACACTCACACCACACACAGATACACTTACACTTACACTCACTCATATTTGATGCCTCAGCATTAATGCCTCAGCATTGATGCCTCAGCATTAATGCCTCAGCATTGATTCCCTCAGCATTAATGTCTCAGCATTGATGCCCCAACTTTTGAAGGTGCATCTTTGATGACTCATCTTTGAGACGTCATCTTTGTACCATCTATATTGATGATTCATCTTGATGAAATCACCTTGATGGCTCATCTCTTCCCACATCATAGACGAGTTAATTCATTAATGTCTTCCCAAGATCATAAGCTGCCCACCAGGCCCCAGCAAGCCCCCTCCCCGCAAAGGATGGAGGCCCCGCAGCCGCAGGTGCGACCCATACAAACATTCGAATGCAAAAAAATATTATATATACTATAAGCATTCATTTTTATTTCATACTAAACATTTCAAAGAATTTTTCGTTTCAAATATACTACGAGTCATTAATTTTTATTTCATATTAAACATTTTATTAAAAAACATTTCGCGAACCTAAAACTTAACTCATTACAAGACCTATTATTTAACACATATATTATTAAACATTATTTTTACTTAATACTTTCTACTTTAATACTTTTTAATTTATAAAATTTAAAAATTGTATTGTAAGAAGAAAAAAATTCAGAGGTCTGATATATTAAAACATTCATTTTACTACCCAATTGTAACAAAATTTTATTAAAAACATATACTTTACATACCGTAAAGCAGTAAAGCAGCTAAAACAATAGAGGTTTTATTACCTAACACCTAGGGCATTAGTATAAGCTTTTGTTTTACTGCTTACTGCTTTAACTTTCTGCTTTACTGCTTTAAACTCATGTTTTACGCTTTAACTTTCTCTTTACTGCTTTAACTCAGTTTTACTGCTTTTACCTCTCTGCTTTACTGTTTTAACTCTCTGCTTTACTGCTTTAACTCATATATTTATTAACATTATGTTTTCTTTTATATTTTTTATTTGTTTTAATACTTTTTATTATTATTTCTATTTTAATTTGTTTTAATACTTTTTATTTTAATTTTAATGAAGAAAAAAAATACACAGAGCTTTACAGATAATTTAACACATTTTATTTTAATAAAATTGTACGAAATTTTATTAAAAACATATACTTTAAAGCCCTAAACCAGTAAAGCAGTAAAACAATAGAGGTTTATTACCTAAAACCACTAGGGGACAGTATGCTTGTTTTATGCTTGTACTGCTTTAACTTTCTGCATTTCTGCTTTAAACTTTCTGCCTTTACTGCTTTAACTCTATTGATGTATGCTTTAACTCTCTGCTTTGTATGTTTTAAACTCTCTGCTTTACTGCTTTAACTCATAGTTTTTATAAACATTATGTTTTCTTTTAAATATTTTATTTTTTTAATACTTTATTATTATTTTCTATTTTTATTTTTGTTTTTAATACTTTTTATTTTTAATTTGTAAAATGTAAGAATAAAAACCCACAGAGTTTCTGTCCCATATAAAACATTTTATTTTAATAAATGTACGAAATTTTATTAAAACAATATAACTTTACAACCCTTAAAGCAGTAAAGCATTAAAACAAAATAGAGGTGTATTACCTAAACAAAGGGATTAGTAATCCTTTGTTTTACTGCTTTACTGCCTTAACTTTTCTGCTTTACTGCCTTACTGCTCATGTTTTACTGCCTTAACTTTCTGCTTTACTGCTTTAACTCATGTTTTACTGCTTTAACTTTCTGTTTACTGCTTTAACTTTCTGCTTTACTGCTTTAAACTCATATATTTTGTTTTAACTTTCTGCTTACTGTTTTAACTCATATATTTATTAACATTATTTTTTATTTTGTATTAATAACCTTTTTAAGATATTATTATTATTTGTATTATTTTATTATTATTTTTATTATTTTTATTATTATTTTATATTATTATACTTAGTGTTATTATGTTTTATGTTTGAATTTAACCATAAACACACACACAACACACACACACACACACACACACGATACACTTACATTTATACACACATCACATATAACACTTTATACACACATTCATTATGACACTTACATTTACCCATAAGAACACTTACATTTACAACTTATACACATGTGCGTCCACACACTTACACATTACACACCACATTTTCCACATGATACTATACAACACATTCACTATGACCACTTACATTTATCCATAGAAACTTACATTACACTCACACACACCAGATTTACTTACAACTCACACAGATTTACATACACTGCACACAGATTTACTTACACTCACACACAGAATTTACTTACACACACACAGATTTACTTTACACACACGCAAATTATACACACACACACACACACACACACACCCACGACCACACTCACGTTACACAATAACGTATAATTATAAACATTTTATGTTTTAATTAAAAACGCACATTTATATTACTCATTCAAATACAACTAAAAATATTTCAAAGGTTTCTTAAAAACTTCTATAATAAATCAAACAATATCTTTGAACAAAGAATTATTATTAACTGTTAATACTTTTTTTTTATAAATTTATAAACTATCAAGTTTAAAATAACTTTTACTTAAAATTTTATGAAATTTATTTAAAAACAATATATTTAATTAAAACAATAAAATCATTAAACAGTAAGGTCAGCCCCAGCACCCCTCTACACCAGTATCCACGTTTTTGTTCTCTTGACTTACTGCTTTACAATCATCTTAGCCCATGTAATAAGTACAAAAATAACAAAATAAGTTCTTCTCTCGCTAACATAACATGTATTTTATTAAATCATTCAAGTTTTTATTTAAAAAATAAACAATATTCACTTACATTTATATATTCACTCGATGTTAACGTAAAAATATTTAGGCATGCCCTGACATTCGGCGTTTCTTATTATTATTATTATTATCTATTTACATTGACAATCCATCACGAGAAAACAAAACAACCCGCACTCTTACAGATACGAAACTGACCTCTCTCTCTGTAAAACGTGTTGAAATAACTACTTTAGGTCTAAATTTAAGATAATCCTTTTTGTAACCGGGGCGATTTAAGCCTTAATTCCAAGTCAAAATAATTTCAAACTACCTTTTCTGAAAATGTGGTGGCAATAACTACATAGGCCTAAATTTGGCCTAAAATTAGGATAATCCTTTTTGTAGACGGCTAATTTAATCCTAATCAGGTCAAAAGGTGATTCCCGTATAGACAAGAATCCTTTGTTATTATTGTATTTTTAAAATATATTTCCAAAACTAAAAACATGTGGAATCGGGTAAGATCCTTTTAAGCAGGGGAAAAAGGAAATTTTCCTTACTTGTGATTGGTCGGGTAATCCTTTGTCTCTATATGACCTCGTATGTGATTCGTCGAGAATTATTTATCGTCTTTTGAAAATTAAACTTTGTTCTTTAAACTTATATCAGATGGTGTGTTTTATTATCTTTACGACCCAAACTCATTTATAAAAAATCATAAGTGCATTTAGCTGCTTAAGCGGTGCACAAGTTATGTGATTTGCATTAAAAGTGTTTTATTTTTACTAAGGTAACATATTTAATAATAAAAATACCTACATGAGAATAAATTATTAATTTAACAACTAGCAATAAATAATAATTAATCACTAGTGTCAATAACCTAAACCACCAGGCTCAGCATTAAGCCCCACCCGCAAAAGCAGCCAACCCCGCACCCGCTGGGGTCCCGCCGCTTCCCCGCCCGCCGCTGCCGCCCCGCAGAGCGCCAATATTCCGCCGTAAACCTCGCCCGCGTGCGCCCGCAGGCGCCAAATATTTCCGCGCGAATTATTATTTAGAACACACACATACACACAGCCACAACAAAACACACCCACACACACGCAAACACACACACACACACAATTAACACATAAAAACGTATAATTTAATTAAAACATTTTATTATTTTCATTATACTTAGTGTTATACTCATGCCTAATCTAATAACTTATTAGAAACACACATACAAAATACAAACACGAGTGTTAACACAAAACATCAACACGCACACTTCAACTTACACATATAGCGTAATTTATTAAAACAATTTAATTTTAATATTATACTATTTGTAATTTACTTCATGCCTATTTTATTATTTATTTAGAATACACATGCACACCACTCACACACACACACACACACAACATACACACACACACACACAACACATACCCAGGAATATATGCTACACCACCCACTTCGATATTTGATCCCTCAACTTTAATATCCTCAGCTTTGATACCTCAAACTTGATGTCTCAGTTTTGATGCGCTCAACTTGTGCCAGTTTGATGCTCAAACTTTGATTCTCAGCCTTTGATGCCCTCAACTTAATAACTTACCTTTGTACCTCAGCTTTAGAGTTCATCTTTGATGGAACTATCTTTTGAGCGTCACTTGAATACCACCTAAGAGATTCAGCTTATAAGCAGTACATTTACCATAGACACTTTACACTTACAACCCCCCCCTAACACACATACACTTATAATCTCTTATTCACACATACCACATACACAATAACACTTACGTTAGCCCATAGACACTTACACTCACCCGCACACCACAAATATATATTATATATATATATATATAATATATATATAATATATATAATATATATAGATATATTATATATATATATATATATTATTATATATATATATACTATATATATAATATATTCATGTCCCGCGCGGAATAGGTGCGCCTCGCCGCACGCGCCGAGGTTACGCGAAAATTGCGCCTGCCCGGCGCACCGCGCGCTGAACGCGGAGAAATAATTGCGCCTGCGGGCTCACCGCCGGCCGGGACCGCCCGACGCACCAACGTTGCGGCTTTGCGCCTTGCGGTGCTCATGCTGAGCCCTGCTGTTGTAAAGCTTAGAAACTAGTTAATTAATTATATATCTTATCTAGCTGAAATTAATAATTATTCCTCCATGTAATATTATATAAAATATGATATACACTTAGAAAAATAAACACTTTAATACAAATCAGATAACTTTGTGCACCGCTTAACACCTAAAATGACTATGATTTTAAAATGATTTGGGGTCTAAAAGATAATAAACCACACACCTGCTCAAATACAAGTTAAATAACAAAGTTAAATTTTCAAAAACGATAAAATTAATCTCGAACCAATCACATACCGAGGTCATATAGAGACAAGATTACCCCGACCAAATCACAAATAGGAAAACATTTCCTTTTTACCGGCTTAAAGGATCACGATCCAGCATGTTTCAGTTGGAAATATATTTATAAAAATAATAATAACCAGATCATCTGTCTATATACGGGAAATACCTTTTGACCTAGTATTAGGATTAAATTAGCCCGTCTACCAAAAAATTATCCCTAAATTAGCCTAAATTACGCCTAAATTAGTTAATGGCCACCACCAGTTTACAGAAAAAGGTCCCATTTGGAAATATAATTTGACCTAGAACTTATAGCTAAATCGCCCCCGGGTTACAAAAAGATTATCCTAAATTTAGACCAAAATATTATTTCAACACATTTTAACAGAGAGGGAGGGGAAGGTCAAGTTCGGATCCGTAAAGAGTGCGGTACTATTGTTTTCCGTGATTGGATGTCAATGTACATAGCATAATAATATAATAATAAAAGAAACCCCGAATTATTTAAAAAAACTTGAAATATTTAGTTAAAACCGACTGAATAATATAAATGTAAGTGAATAAGTGTTATTTTTAAATAAAAAACTGCACAATTGATTTTGATTGAATGTACGTTTGAGTCACTGATTAAAATTATTTTGTTATTTTAAACTTATTACATGGCTAAAGATGATGGAAAAAAAAAAGTAACAAAAAACAAAAAACGTGCATAGCTTGGTGTAGAGGGGTGCTGGGGCTGACCTTACTGATTACTGATTTATTGCTTTTAAGGTACGTAAAATATATGTTTTTATAAAATTTTCATAAAAATTTTTAGTAAAATTATTTTAAAACTTGATAGTTATAAAATTAAAAACAAAAGTATTAACAGTTAATAATAAATCTTTGTTCAAAGATAATGATTGATTTATTATAGAAGTTCTAAGAAACTTTGAAATAATTAGTTGATTGAATGAGTAATATAAATTACGTTTTAATTAAAGAATAGAATGCTTAATAAATTAGACGTATATGTGTAAGTAGTGTGCGTGAGTGTGTGTGTGCTGTGTTGTGTTCACACACTCGTGCAAGTTGTAAGTAAATCTGTGTTGTTGAAAGCTAATCTGTGTGTGATGTAAGAAATCTTGGGAGTTGTAAGTAAATCTGTGTTGAGTGTAAAGAAATTTTTTTTTCTTGTTGTTGAGTGTAAGTCTAATGTAAGTGTCTATGGGTAAATTAAGTGTCATAGTGAAATGTTGCTGTAAAGTATCATAGGAATGTGTGTTAAAGTGTAAGTGTGTGCTGCCACCATGTGTATTAGTGTAAATGTAAGTGTCTATGGGTAAATGTAAGTGTCATAGTGAATTGTGTATAAGTGTATAAGTGAAGTGTGTATAAGTGTAAGTGTATGTGTGTTGTGTGTGTAGGTTGTGTGTGTGTGTGTTCTTAAATAATAATAACAATTAGCAAAGAAAGTAAATAACACTAAGTATAATAAAAATAAATAAAAAATAAAATAATAAAAAAAATAATAAAAATAATAATAAAAAAATAAATAATGAGTTGGGGTAAACTTTAGAGGCAGTCCTAAACAAAATGAAAACAATAATGTTAATTAAATCTATGAGTTAAAACAGTTCTTAGAAGAAAATCAAATCACCTGAAATGCAGGAGTTAAGCACTAAGCAGAAAGTTTAAGCAGAAAGCAGAAAGTTAAAGCAGTAAAAATCAGTATATTAAAGCAGTAAAGCAGAAAGATAAAGCCCAGTAAAACATGAGTTAAAGCGGTAAAGCAGAAAGTTTACAAGCAGTTAAAGAGTAAAACAAAGCATACTAATCCCCTAGTGTAGGTAATAACCACCTCTATGTTTTACGCTTTAACTGCTTTAAGGGTTAGTGTAAAGTATATGTTTTTAAAAAATTTCGTTTACCAATTTTATTGAAAATAAAATGTTATATACAAATATGTTGTGTTTTATTCTTACATTACAAATAAAAAATAAAAAGTATTTAACCAAAAATTTAAAAATAGAAATAAATAAATAAAAAGTATAAACACAAAAAGAATATAAAAGAAAACATAATGTTAATAAATAATATATAGTAAAGCAAGTAGTTAAAGCACATTCGGAAACCATAAATGAATGAGTTGGAGCAGTAAAAACATGAGTTAAAGCAGTAAAGCAGAAAAGTTAAAGCACAGTAAAGCAGAAAGTTTAAAAGCAGTAAAAGCAGTAGTAAATGGGAAGCATACTAATCCCCTAGGTGTAGGTAATAACACGTCTATGTTTTACTGCTTTACTGCTTTTAAGTTCCTTAAAGTATATGTTTTTAATAAAATGGACAATTTTATTAAAATAAAAGTTTAATTAAACCGAAACTCTGTGTATTTTTATTCTTACATTACAAATTAAAAATAAAAAAGCTGATTTAAACAAAAAAATAAAAATAGAAATAAAAATAAAAAAAGTATTAAAACAAAATAAAAAATATAAAAGAAAACATAATTGTGTTAATAATATATGTTTTAAAGCAGTAAAGCAGAGAGTTTAAACAGTAAAGCAGAGAGTTAAAACAGTAAAGCAGAGAGTTAAAGCCGTAAAACATATGAGTTTCAAATAAATCACAAGAAAGAAAAGTTTTTAAAAGCGAGCTATATTTTTTTTGTAAAACATGAGTTAAAGCAGAAAGTTAAAGCAGTAAGCAGTAAAACAAAAGGCATACTAATCCCCTAGGTGGTAGGTAATAACACCCTATATGTTTTACTGCTTTACTGCTTTAAGGTGATGTTAAAGTATATGTTTTAATAAAATTTCGTACAATTGTAGTAAAAATGAATGTTTATATAACCAGACACTCTGAAGTTTTTTCTTCTTACATACAATTTTAAAGAATTTATAAATTAAAAAGTGATTAAGATATGAAAAGTATTAAGTAAAAAATAATGTTAAATAAAATATGTCGCTTAAATAATAGGTCTTGCTAATGAGTTACAGTTTAGGTTTCGCGAAAATGTTTTTAATAAAAATGTAAATGAAAATAAAAAATGAATGACTCGTAGCTATATTTTGAAACGAAATTCTTGAAATGTATTAAGCTATGAAAATAAAAAATGAAGACTTATAGTATATATATTTTTTCATGTTTTCGCGCGGCGGGTCGCACCTGTGGGTGCGCGGCCTCCATCCTTTGCGGGGAGGGGCTTGCCGCGGCCTGGTGTAGCTTATAACATTGGAAAGACATTAATATTAACTCGTTCTATGATGTGGAAGACTCTTCGACGAGCAAAGCTTGATTTCATCAAAGATAGAATCATCAATATAGATGCGTATCAAAAGATGACGCATCAAAGAATGATCAATCAAGATGAACCGTTCCAAGAAGTTGAGGCATCAATGCTGAGACCATTAATGCTGAGCATCAATAGCTGAGGCATTAATGCCTGAGGCATCCAATGCTGTAGGCATTAATGCCTGAGCATCAAAATATACGAGTGTGTTTGTGAGGTAAGTGTTATCGATGTGTGGGTTGTGAGATGTTAAAGTTGTTATTATTTTGAGTTGTTTAAGTAGAAGGTGTTCTTAGGAGGAGGGTGGCGAAGTGTGGCTATAAGTGTCATAGTGGGATAAGGGCGGGAGATAAGGTGTAAGTAAGTGTGAAGGGGAAAAAGACGAACTCATCATCTGCACGATGTGGACATGCGATCGTCGGCGACGATAAGACTCCAAACCTCGATGTGGGCTACCGTTTGTGCTCTCCCTGTACTATCCCGAAAGCCGACTATGCTATGCTCAGCTGCTAGCACTGATTTCGCTGTCAGTCATCATCGTTCACTATCAGATATAAGCTATCCTATATGCCTGAACGTACCGATGATCATGAATACGATATCGAACCAGATGTTCACGAATGCATTCCATGTCGTCGTTACATCTAAGCTCTCACAGACACCCAGACTCAGACCGAGCCATGACCAATCCAAAAAGCAAAAAAAAAACCAGACGCGCACTGCCAGTACGCACTTAGGATGAGACAAAACATTCAGCCCACTCAACACTAATATATAACTTTCACTGGCACTGTAATTCAATAATAATAGAGAGAATTAACATCAATAAACTACCATCACATAATATATGCAACTCATGGAATAACTCAACACTATCTTGAATCACGCACCAGTGAGATCAATAATTCACCTAATCACATCAGATCAAATCATATATTCTAATAATAAAATACATAATAATAATAAATATCATACTGCTGTTGAAACCATAGAATAATAATAAGAGCAACAATGCCATAACAAATAAGATGAGACGATGGACTAAACAAATGAATAATGGAACCACTATAACTAATTATAAAACCTGAGCCACCAACTAATGGTCGGCCAAAAATCATTATCAAATTTCACATACCCAAGTGGTTATGATTCACACTAATCAATGGTGTTCAATACGAATAAGAGTGTCGTGGAATTAGCAACACCAGATAAGACACAATATAAACGAACCCCCCGTCACACAAAACCACACACACACGCATGTATCCCTTGACGCCCATAGAAAAGTCTAATCCCCCAATATTCATCTACGTGCCGCTAAATAGATCCAATGTCGCTTCTCGCTGATAGGATTCTCTTGTCTTCTCCGCCGGGAAGGGAAGTCGCCTGGCCTCTCACAAGACTCGTAGAGGATATACTGAAGAAAGGGCAAAGGCAATAGTCCTCTTTTCAGTAATCACGAGCTTAACGAGGCAGACATAAAACGCACACATTTGTGATTCATGATGAGAATTCATGGTAATCACCGCTCCTTGATATATATATATATACTTATATATATATATAAGTAATATAATATGACCACTTTATATACGGCCCAACGTGATAATATATAATTACAAAGGATAAGCCATGATAAGCGTACTAAAGGTGTATAAGGTAAAACAAAAAGGTAGGGTACGGAATATAGTATAAGCCACTTAGATAGTGATTATAACTAATAAATGGAGCTTGATACCAAAAAACCCATAAATGACCCAAAGAATACTCTCACCTTAAAAATATAGACCCTAGCCAAATATATACACACCACTATTTATAAGACCCAGAAAGGTTAACGCATATAACTAAGAAATAGCTAGCACTACAAGCAAACTCAAAACATTTACAAACTACCACCCACTACCAAATAATAATTAATAAAATTAAAAATAATAATAATGAATGAATTAATTAATAAGAATAAATGAATATTAATTAATAATAATAATAGATAATAATAATTAAAATTAATTAATAGACAATAATAATAATAATAAATAATAATATAATAATAATAATAATAATAGAAATGAATGAAATAACAAAACTACACACGTCAACATATGCAAGCCCTCGAATAATAGATGGTATAAAGTTCAAAATATAATTTATATATATGACTATAAATATATTATTCAGATAAAAGTTATTATTAATTTATTTATCCCACTCCGGAAAATTAAATAATATATAGGAATGTTATTATTATTATTTATATTATTATTATATTATTACTTGATGACCCGGTATTAATTATACCGAGTACACAACTGGTAATAATAATACATTTTGCTTTTCCCTCCTGAAGTTGGAGGACTGATGGCCGTGCTGAGATGGAAGAAAATTTAAGCACAAAGCTCATCTCGAGAGAATTCTGCTTGCCTTCGCATGACTGCTTGCTCTTTTGCTGTTCGACGCGAGCTCGAAGAATGCAAGGGCTGTCAAGAGTTGAGAACGTGTTGGAGGGACGTCTGGCTCTCGACGAAGAAGATGTTAGATGTGATCGACCACATTGAAATCACCACCGTTGTCCTGATTATCTACTCAAAGTACTGTCACCTTTCAAGAAATCAGGATACGCGGCGCCAAAAAGACGCCAGGAGAGAAAAGTCTGAGTTCGATTATATATAACGAGTATTAGGGCTAAACCCAAAAAACAGAAACTATCACGCTGCGCATACTTAATATGTAACGCCGACACACCCTTGCGTTCCTCTCTGCACAAATAAATAATAATAAATATCAATAAAAATTATATAAAATCACACTACCAAAAAAAGATAACTCAATAGAGCAGAAAAAATAAAATTAGCACTCACAAATTATAATACAATTAATTTATATAACACACCACACCTATAATAAGATAATGAAGTATAATAAATAATGGAGTCAAATATAAAATACTAAAAAGATAATAAAAATGTAATAATGAAGAAGAAGAAAAAAAAAACGAGCCAAGGAAGACAGCAAAAGAGTACACGAAGAAGCACCAGAAAGAAGCAATGAGCAAGGCACAGTAAGCTACCCAAACAGCACATGCTAACGCACTACAGCAGAGCAAGATAGTAGATGAATGTTACTAAAGAGCAAGATCAGATTACGCAATAGTCATGCACAGAAGAAGAAAGTGAAGAAGAAGGAATAGGACAAGAGAAAGCAGACACACACGCCACACAAGTAAAATCAGGCAAAACGTATCAAATAAAAAATTTAAGAAAAAAAACGCACAAAGGAAAAAGGCGGGGGAGTTAACGATAGAGAGAGCTGTCCTGCACGTGCCACTGCGGCAGAGACTCGAATAGGTGGTCGCGAGTGCAGGCCGCTCGGAAGTTGCCAGGTGGCCAGAAAGCCCAATCGAGAGGAGAAAAACGAGAGAGAGGAAATAGAACAACAAAAATGCGTAAATGAGAAGAAGAAGGAGAGAGAAAAATAAAAGGATAAGAGAACAAGAGAAAAAGGCGGGGGGAGAACAAATAGTGAAAAAAATAGCAGACCAGCGAAAGACAAGGCACGCACAAGAGGCGCGATGGTGTGGAAGAGAGAGGAAAGAATGGAGAGGTAGTAATAAACTAAAAAAAATTTAAAAAAAGATAAAAAGATAAATAAAGAAGAAAAAAAAATAAATAAAGAATTAAAATGAAAAGAATAATAAGTAAAAAAGAAAAAATAAGAAATATAATGAAAAGAAATAGAAATGAACAAAAAGAAAAAAAGAAAAAAGAAAAGATAAAAAGAAGAAGAGAAGAAAAGAGAGAGAAGAGATAGAGTAGAAAAAGAAGAAGAAGAAGAAGAAGGAAATATAATAATAGAATAATAATAAATTAAAATATTAATTAATTTATAAATAAAATAATTAATAATAATAATTAATAATATAAATTAATAATAATAAAATAATATAATAATAAAAATAATAAATAAGCATTGTCATGCTAGTGACGACTGGAATAAATGCACTTTAAAATCTGTACCTTCTAGGATACCTATGGGTGAATATAAATAATATTATTACAAGACAGTTTCCACTTAACGTAAACAACTTACTCGAGAGTTAAGCGCGCTGCAGTAAGTTGTTTACACTGAGGCAATGGACGTATCACGCTAGCATCAATGTATTGAAAATGTATTTTTTATATATAATAATTAAATATTAATTAATGAAATAAAAAATTAATTAAATTATTTTATTATAAATTCTTAATTATTACGTTATTTTTTGTGAAAAGCTCTAAAAATGAAACTACTGAAGATATTTCTTCTGGTTTTTTATAATGTATTTTATAAATATAAAAGTTGGTAAACACAAAAGGTACTAAAACTAGGGAAATAAGATAAATTATTGATAAAGAATTATGAGATACTAATTATAAATTGGTGGATCGTTCGGTCCATTAAATTTCATGTAATTATATTAAATAGATAATAGTATGAAAATATATAAATAATAGAATGAATAAATATAAATATATAAATAATCAATTAATTAATAATAAATTAAATATAATAAATTAATAAATATAATAATGAATAATAATAAATAATATTTTCAATGATATGAATTATGTATTAGATTACCTTATATTAACCAGTAGACTACATTATTAATGATATATCGAAGGGTGGGCTTATCACGACCCCTCCTTGGAGTAAGTCGAGTTAGCATTGAGCTCGTACTTACATACGTACTGGCGATGTCAGATCTTTGTCAAGAAAGATAGGAGGAAAACATACAAATATTGGAGGATAAAATAAGAATTTGAAAGTTAAAAACATGTAATTAATATATAAATATAATATAATAATAATAATAAATAGATAAAAGAAAATAATTAATATAATATCATAATAATAATCACCACTCCAACCTCAAAAATCCATAATCACACTAATAGCTCACACTAACTCACACCACACTACACTCTCAATCTAATAGATAATAATATGAATAAAAAATAGGTAATAATAATAATAATAATTGATTTATATGATAATAAATAAATAATAATTTAATAATATAATAAAGTTAAATAATAAATCAATAATTAATAAATAATATAAAATAAATAATAAATAATAATAATAACAATTAATATATAAATAATAAATAAAAAAATTAAATGAAATGATTGCAGATAATATGATTTAATGATAATAATAATAATAGATAATAATAATAAATAATTAATAATAAATAATAAATAATAATAATGAATAATAATAATTAAATGGTCATGTGGATATAATATAAAGTCCGAAACTCAAATTATGGAAACACACAAATGCAATTTAATAGTATATAAAAAAGCACTCCATGGTTCCGTTGCGGCTGTCGTAACCCCACGCCAAACCAAATACTCCAAGCATCTCTCCTCTCATCAAATGCTATTTAATCTTTGTAAATAGAGACACGACATTATGCAACACTTCTCCGTGTGAAGAATAAAAAAATGATTTAACCATAATAAAATACGTATAATTATATTATAAATATATTATATATATATATATAATAATATAATAATAAATAGTATTATAATATATATTATATATTATATGTATAATATATATAAAGTTAAAATAATATATATAAATAGATATAAATATTATATATATATATATATATATTAATAATTAAATTATATAAAATGTAAATATATATTATAATATATCTAAACTTTCAAATAATGTACAGATGAAATTTCGGAAATGGTGTATATAAAATTATTAACGAGCAAAAACCTATATAATTATAGTAATAGGAGTTAAGAAAACGTTGTATTTATAATGCTCTATTGGAATTTTTTTTTTAAAGTGGAACCACAGATACAAGAAAACTTTCTTAATGTTTTATTGGGAATTAATAATAATAATAATAATAATAAAATATTATAAATATAATAATAATAAATAATAAATTAAAATAATAATTTAATATGTACAAAAATTAATACTAATGTATGCAAATATTTTTTACTTTTCTCATAAGCAATATTATATTTATGATTTTAGTCAATTATTAAAGATTGTTGAGGCTTGGTTTATGAATTCTGGCGCGAAAAAAAAATTTAATATTACTTTTTATTATCGTGGATTTATATCTATATATTATTATAAATATATAAGATTATATAATATATACCATCCCTATTTATATAAACATAATTAATAACAAGTCCATAAAGAACACAAGGTAATATCGATTAATTATATATAATTATAATATAAGATATATAATAAATAATATATATATAATATTAATAATATTATATTAATATAATATATATAATATATATATATTAAATATATATATTTAAATAATATTATATATAAATAACATATATATATATATATTAAATATAAAAATATATAATATATATATCTTATATAATTTAAACTAAATCCCTTCCTACATAAGCTTACTCTAATTATAATACTCTATAAATATTCTTTAAAATACCAATATATAAATACTAAACGTCATTAATGCGTAAAACATAATAGAACCTATATATATATATATATATATATATGAATTATAATATAATATATATTATAATCATTATATAAGCTGATTGACATCCAGTATAATTATGAGGTTAGGTTTAAATTTAGGTTAAAGTATTGGTATTTAGAGTTAAGGTTACAGTAAGGTTAGGTTAAATTGTAAAATATTAATGTGTTATATGTTAGATTTACACAAGATTAATATAAAAAATTGTCATATGTTTATGAGTTAAATTTAAATAACGCTCCAGAAATTATTATTGATTTGTACGCTCCTGGAGCCTGAGCGATATAAATAAATAGTACCTAATATATATATTATATATAATATATAATATAAATATACTAATAAACCTATATATATACTTTTAAATTAGTAGATAGGTAATCAATATATAAATTGTTAAAAATAAAATATATATATATATATATAAATATATATATATATAAATATATATATATATTATATGTGTAGTTATGAGTGAGTTGTGTTGTTCATATTGGTGCGTATTTTAAAAAAGAAAGTTGCGCTTGATTTACCGCGTTTGGCGTTGTATGCATATATTTTTATATTGATTTACTATAATTGAAGAAAAATGTTACCCTTATTAAAGTAATTCATTGCTAATAGTCTTGAATCATTTTTATTTCCGTATGAATTCCTACTAATTGATTTTACTGCAGTAAATAACTGTATTGCAATGTATTGTTAATAACTTAAGACAAAAGATCTCATTGTTATTTAAATCTTTTATCTTCCAAAAAAAGTACAGAAAAGATTTAAAGCTGTTTTTAGTGTTGGTTTTATTGTTAATGTGAACTAAATCTTTAGATCCCGAAATAACATATCCTTAATATAATCTGATATTAAAAGATGGTAAGTAAAAGCTAAATAGGGTAAAATAAAAGAAGAAAAGAGTTGTTACAACTACTTATTCTGTTATGAAATAAAACATATTTTTCGGAAGAAGCTCTTAATCCAGTTCTAGAAGAAATTATGTGTACGTAAAAATTTTAATAAATAAAAACACAAATGTGATTATAATTAGAAACACACCTAATCTATCTATGCTTAATATATGAGAAGAATCACAACAAAAGACACCCACAACGAAAAGAAAAAATGCGCAGGTCCAAAAAAATGCAATAATTTATATAAGACTCTCATCTCCACTAATCTCTATAAACTCAAGATAATATACAAATGATATAAAATACTAAATATAATGAACATAGTATATACTATATTATAAAACAGAAAATATCAATATATATAATATATATATTATATAAAATATATACTATATATTAAAAATCACCTATATCCAATATAATCCTGCTCAAAATCTATTATCAGAAATGTAGATGGTTTTTAATCTTTTATTCATTCACTTATTTTTGAAACACACTGAAAGCCTTATTGAAAATGATTCACATGATTCCTCAAACAAGATCTAAAAATCATAAGCCTTCATAATTCTGATTAAGAATGCTAATCGTCCTATATCACACCTTCATATCTTAAATCCTCTAACTCGCATTCGAATGATCAAAAATACTACAAAACCCTACTATCATATATATATATATATATATGTAAAATATAAAAGACTATTATCCAATATATAATATACTCACCAAACATACTATAGTACTCACCTCCTATATACCAAAATATATGATATATAATATTATAGATAAGGATAGACTATTAAAATATTTACCCTATAATAAAAAAAAAGCATATAAATTTCAAAAACTGCTATATAAATATATATATAATCAATGTGAAATGCCTTTATATAGAAAGGATGAAATCGGATTACAAAATAGACCTCCCAAGCACATACACCTCCTTACCGGTAAGGACTCACCCGGGATATATAGTAACCTTCACCCAAGGCGTCTATCAGAACGCGGTCGAGGAAAGACGTAAGGGCCTCTTTCAAGCCCTGTTAGGAAACAGGCATCCTGTCAAGAGAGGACCTTTCCTTCTCCCCTTTTCTAACTAGAAGGAGCGCGAAAGATAGATAAGAGTTTGCCATTAATTCATGCATTATGTAAAGTAAATGCCAAAACTAGCGGCCTTATTCTTCTGCCATCCCAAAACTTAATATAAAAAAAGAGATACTGGAAATTACCCGAAAGGAGACCAACTCATCACAAAACAATCTGAATCTCTATCTTTCCCAACTGCAACCTACTTAACAAAAACACCATATTATATTACACACACACACAATAAAAAATATTATAGATATTAAATAATAAAGTAATATAATATAGTAATAAATAATAATACTATATTAATAACAGTATAAAAAAAAATACATACACAAAATATATATATCATAACAAATCACTCCATATATATATATATATATCAATAACTAATAAAAATAATTATACTATATTAATAATGAATAAAATGACAGGCTATAAAATAAAATATACTCACACAGATTCTATAATTTATATAATAAAAATATATATATTTATATAGCTTATAATAAAAAAATATTAAAATATATATATATATAAAAGATAAACAGAAGTTGAATTTTAATCTCTCCTAAACTCGCATATATATATAATCAGAAAGCAAGAAAGCCGAAAAAAATAAAATATTGGATTTGAAGATTAGACCAATGTTCCTGCTACTACCTTCAAACTATACAGAACTGATTGAGAATGATACCAACCGATGATAACAAATTATCACTGCAAGCACGAGAGGATTGGACTTGGCCCTAATTCACACGAGGCGAGTACCAAGTCCGCTCAAAGACATAAAAGCAGAAAAGTGAATATTAACCAATAATAAAAATTAAAATGGTAAACACACCTGTTGCACTTCTTCGTATCCGTATCACTGAAACATGATACGCAACGTAATTCAGTGTTTTGATATTTTTAAAACTAATATATTATTTACTGGTTTTTTTCTTTTTTCAATTATAATTGTTGCTAACTCCACTCTAATATATTTATTTTTAAAACAAAATTAAAGACAACGGCGTTATATAAATTCCAACGATCAATCTTAAATATAGATTATAAATAGCATTGGATAAATAATATTCATAAATATAAAAAAAACACAAATATAAACAAATATAAAATAATTTTAAAAATCTATATATATTGTGTATATATAGATATATATATATATATATTATATACATATTTAGAATAGAATAAAATAATATATAAAAAATATAATATATATATATTATATATATATATAGTAATATTATAATATACTATCATAGGCATAATTTCCGATATAACTACTTGAACGTATTATATAAGAAAGCTGATTAATATAAATATATATGGATTAATATATAAATAAATATATATAATTATATAATATAATAATATATATAAATATATATAGTAATAATAATATATAAATATAAAAATATTTATATAATATAATAAATAATATTAATAAGATATATAATATAATATATATATATATTAATATTTAAATATATTATATAATATACGTAATATAATAATAATAATAATAAGTATATAAATATATATTAATAAACACACTAACACTTATCAGTATACTCACTCACCCCCCAATCACCCTAAGATAAGATATCACATCACCTACCGCCTACCAGTAAGGCTCCTCATAGGTAACCACCACTATTACTACTATATAGTATATATTATATATACTATAATAAATATATATATAGTATACTATATAATGAAAAATATATAAATTATAGAGTTATATAAGCGTACCTATAACTATAATTACTCACTATGAGGACTATACCTACGGCCCTAGAATTAATAGTGACTACACCACCAAATAATCATTATCTATATTATACAATATAAATATTAAACATTATTAAAAACCGAAAAAAAAGTAAAATAATATATATATATATATATAATAGTTAATATAAACCTCAGATCACTAATATATATACTATATATATAAGTATATATCACCTGTAGTTCCTTGTGGGGATGTTGGTTTTCTGCCAAACCCACCGTTCACTTTGTGAAGGACGAGGGGCAATTCGAATTCGGGTCAAAATTGTTCCTCATTCTTGGGTTTTTTACACCAAATAAGTGGCGCTGCTGGAGGAGAGACACCACTGCACTAAGTACTAGCTATTACTATATAGTAAAATGGAGTATATAGAGATAGACCTATGTTAAGGTAAATATAGTGAATGGTAGCTCACTAATATATATAGTATATAATAATTATATATATAGGTATGAGAAATTATACCATTATAGCTATATATATAATATACTATATTATTATAGTAAAGGAGTGTGAATTAATTTAAACCTCATATATATATATAATGATAGTAATAATAGTGTAGTGAAATTTATAGTATAGATAGATAGATAGAAAGATATTTAGATAGATAGATATAAACAAATTCAATTTAAATTATATATAAATTGTAATAATTTACAGTAATACCAATATGTATTTTAGTCTATCTTAAGATTTACTATAGTTTATCTTCTAATAATCCACTATTACGTTTAAAGAAAACCAAGGATTATCTCTCAATTTTAGGGATAACTATATTAATTTAATTTATATTTTACCTTTGAAGAGCGGGTGATTGAAGGCGACTCCGAGGAAACCTCTTGTGCTGAAGAGGAATGGATAGTCGTGAAGAACAGGAAGTTGAGAAGGGAGTCGAGAATGGGTTGATAGAGAAAGAATATGTGAAGTTGGTGTAGACCGAGTGGTCTCGAGAAGCGCCTGGGCCACTTGAACTGACCACCACGAGCTTCGAACTGACGTGCTGTTTCTTCAGGAATCTCCCCATTGCCTCGAATTAACGAAAACAGTAGAGCCTTAGATGAGGATCTGGAGAATGACTATTAGAGAAAGACATATATTATATATACTCACTCAACCAAATATATACCCATTTATATATGATAGTATTATATATAAAATAATATATAAAAAGAAGATATATGTAAAATTTATCTACTAGAAGGAATTTCAATATAATGGTAAATATATATATGAATTATAGTATATATGATAGGGACATATCATATTTACCCATATATAATAGACGGTAAATAATGAGTACTGAAAAAGGTATGATTTATAGAAATAGATTTATTTAGGATTTACATAGATATATATATATATATATATAGTATATATATATAATATAATATTAGAGTATATAAAATACAAATTTATATATATTTATCAAAGTATATAATATTATATATAGGTAATAACGTAATAGGGGCAGAAGTATAGGTATAGTATAGATATACTAATATTAATAAAATTAAGTAATATATATATATTACAGTGGAGCAAAGTAAAGATAAGTCTTTTATCGCCAAAAAAAAAGACGCAGGAAGGAAAAAAAATCGCATTAACTTTCGTTGTGCGAGTAGTCAACCATCGCTCTCTAAACCACGTGGTCCGTCCTCGCCTTATGCATTGTACACAGACACAAGACAATAGAACCTAAAGGTGTGTCAGGGTTAAGTACGAAATTGAAACTGCATGAGAAATTTAAATCAAATAAGACAGTTATTAAAAAGAAAATCCCTTGCGGACAATGGAAAAAAGTATACGAATGGCACAAAATTACACACCAGGAACACCAACTATAATAGATATATTAGAGAAATAATATAGTATAGTATATATAATGTATAGTAGTAAAATATAAGAAATATAATAACTAATGTTGTATATATATGTATTTTTTTAAAAATTTTAAAATTTTATATTTAATTTTTATTTTATATATATGCATATTATATATTAAATATATCTTATCATGATATTGTAGTATTTGATATATATTAAATATGTAATGGTGGATAATAAAGTTATAATGATAGTGAACTATGGGATTATACTCGCCCTTCTATAAGATACTTTTATAGTAATAATATGAATATTTTTATTATACCAAATATAAAGTAGCTATATAAACAAAATATATATATATTAGAATATAGTATAATTATATATATAGATAGGTACGATTAATATACATTACACTATATACTGTATAGATAGATAGATATATTATTATATATTAAGATTCGGAGTGCAATTAAGAATGTTTATAGCAAGGGAGAATTATGCAAAATAACACTCCAAAATAAAAAAAAAAGAACCCATTGAAAAAAGAAAATGTGATAACTTATTGATAACTAATTCTTCTTTTAGTAAAAAAGATTAAAATTTGTAATAATATAAAAATTATATTTTTCGTTATTAAAAAGTGCGTAAAGCTTACGATTATATATAGGTAAAACACGCAGCAATTAACAGTAAAGAATACCCGATTAGTAAAAGCTCGAAATTGTGACACCGACCACAAAGTACCATATCACATTGCAATCCAGATACTAATATATTTAGCAACCACATCGCAATGCCAGACAACTGAAATAATGTTCAGAACACGTTGCAAACCCGGTGCAGCTTAACGCTTGTGCGGTTCAATTCCTAGTTTGAAATCTTTTTTGAATTTTTTGGGGAAATTTACAAGCAAATATTTAAATGGATTAAAAGGATTATTTGTGTAAAATTTTTACACAGAATGTTAGATTGGATGCCGATATTTCGATTTCTTATTCAGTGCCTCGTTGAAGAAGACTAAAATATATTTGCATGCGAGTGCAAGGTTCGAAAACCTCTATAACTATTTAAAACTTCTAGTCTGTACACACCTGTTTGAGTCAGTTAATATGACTGTAACCATCTTTTGTAATGTAAGTTAAATAAATAAATTAGTAAGTATATAAAATATATAAATTATAGAAGTATAATAAAATAATATATATGAATATATATATATATATATATATATATATTATATATATTATATATACTATATATATATATATATATAAACCTATATAAACCAAAAACATATTTAAATGACTCAATAATATAAAGTCCAGAGAATATAGTATTAATACAATATATATATATATATATATATATAGGTTGATACTAAAGAAGTTACCGCATGATATCTCGCCAAAACTTAAGATAGGTACAGAAAATGATAAATTTATGCGCCAATCAGCGTATGAAATTTGCATGGAAAATGATTTTTTTTTTTTTTGAATTTATTTATATCTCCTAAACTACGATAGGTACAAGAAAAACTAATAACATATTAGAATCAGCGTATGAAATATGATTGATAAAGAATTTTTTTTTAAAACTAAAAAGAATAACCCAGGGTAAAACGCAAAGATGCAAAGAGTCGGGGTCTCTCGGCCTCCCTGGGGGGACGACGGGGTAGGGCTTATTTTCCCCTTCCGGGGAGGGTCTCGGCGGAACCCCCGCTCTTTATGGTAGGTATTGGGTAAGTCGCGGAGTGTTTCTCCACCCCTCCACCCTATGGGGTATGCGAAAAGCGTCCCCCCCTCTGTCCCACACGTCGAGCTCGAGCCCCCTAAAAAAAAATTTATACCTCTGATTCCATATATATTATTAGTTTCTTCTACCTATCGTAGTTTTGGCGAGATAAAAAAAAAAAATCATTTTCCATACGAATTTCAATACGCTGATTCCATTTATTTTATCATTTTCTGATTATACCTTCTTAGTTCCGAAGAATGAGCTAGAGGTTTGGAATATAAAAAAAAAAAAATCAACAAAAACAAGGAAGAGGCCAATAACACATAAGGAAATTTCAATACACGCTGATTCCCAATATATGTTCTATCAGTATTCTTATACCTATCTTAGAGTTTTACGGAGATCATTGCGGCACTTATTCTTATAGTTTGGCCATATAAAAGTATACACCTAACCAGGTATTATAATCATAAAATGATAAATAATGATAGCTCACCTCCACTCAGTATATATATATATATATTATAATATATATATATATATATATATATATATATTATATATATTATATCATATATTATATATATATATATATCTATGTTCAGTGTGTGTGTGTGTGTGTGTTGTGTTGTGTTGTGTGTGTGTGTGTGTGTTTGGTTCTCCTGCTTCCCTAGGCAATTGAAAAAAAATTTGCTATGTAAGTGGGATAAATTGATAGTTCATTAGAATTTTCTACACTTATTCTATAATTAGTAAGTGACAAAAAAATTTTCAATTAAAAAATACGTTTACCATCTGATGCAAAAAAGGACTATATACATATAATACTAGAGAGAACGGTCTTTCCAAGGGTATCGTAATTTCTCTCTTAACATTTTATTTTTTGAACTTGGGGAACAGTTCATTTTTTAAGACTTCAATTTTTAAAATTTAATTTTTTAATACCTCATTCATGCTTAAAAATTTGATTGGTTTATTTGCCTTGTTTTGATCTAGATTACATACAGTAAATACGAAGTCCATTGTATATTATATATATACTATAATATAGTATATATATAGTATAAGTATAATATATACTATATACTATATATATATATATATATATACTATATATATATACCTATATATAATATATAATATAGTATATAGTACCTACTATATATATATAATATAGTATATAAAGAAAGAGGAAGAAAATAATTCCTGACTATCCCCAACTAAGTGAATAATGGGAAATGAAAGCGACCTCATATATTGGTATTGTCTATGGAAACTGACTCAATCTGCAAGTTTTGTTGTGCTCAACTTGTTTTTCGTTTGTATGTGTTTCACGGATGTAAAACTAGTCAATAAATATGAGGTAAAGCATACAGAAGAATATGAAAAAAGGTAAAGGCTTTACTGCAAAGCGAATTTGAGCAGGAAGAAGAAGAAGAACCGAAACGCAGTGAAATATAAATCAAGGAAAAAAATGTTGTAAAAAAAAAAGAAAAAAAAGACGGTAGAATTTTAAGATTTTGAACTGTAAAGTCAAGAAAATAGAACTAGAGATAAATAGAATAATACGAAGAAGAGATAAGACAAACTTGAGGACACTAAGTCACTAATAATAAATTAATGCCTTCGGAGATTTCATGCCACAGCTAAGTGGGGAAGGGGAAGGGAGATTTATGCTCCCCGAATCAGAAATAATAAAATTAATATTAAATATTCTACTTTATAGGCAAAACAAAAATTTGCAAATTTTCCATATAAGAAAACAACTTAACATAATATGAAAAAAAATTGTTCTTCAAAAAATGATAACGTTCAGTTCTTATAACATTAATAAGACAGATATATACAGTTAAAAGTCACACAGGCTTATCAAGTCCCAGTCAAAAATATTACCTTGCCACATCCTTTGAGTGGTTCGTCTTAGATTTATAACCCCACCATGCAAATAATTAACCCCATAATTACACAAGCAACATGCAGTTTACTAAGCTAGATTCTAAATGAGTCTGTCTATTAATCTAACATGGGAAAACCATCACCAATACGTCAATGGACAGAAAAAATGACTACAAATTACTAAACATCTGTAAAGCCCCAATTAAGCTTGGTCATGTTATACTACTATATTATACCCCTACCATCCATATACTTATCTAATCTAATTCATTCTTAAATCTGCCAGTGAATTACAGTAAAACTAATTTCTGTGGCAAATCATTCCAATAATTAACAATTCTATTACTGAATGAATATTTTTTTTTTACGTCAGGATAGCATGAATACTTTTAAATTTTCTTATCATGTCCCTTAGTCTCCATTTCATGAGCTACTATAAAGAAATTATATATTGATCTACTGTAAGTATTATCGAGAGATATAAAAATTTTGTAGACTTGTATCACATCCTCTCTAAGAAACCGTTTTTCTACAGAAAACTTTCCTAACTCCTTCAGCCTCTCCTCATAGTTATTACCCTCAAAGCCAGAAATCATTCTTGCTGCTCCACGTTGTACTCCCTTCGGTATATCTATGTCTTTTCTTAGATAAGAGCCCAAACTTATGCACAATACTAATACTGGTCTAACATAGCTATTATACAGTTTACTTATGACCTCTTTGCTCTTGTAAACATTGCGATTTATTATACGTAGTATCTCATTAGCTCTATCTCTTGCTTTCAAGCACTGATTAATTACTTTCAGATTGTAGATTATAATCACACCTAAATCCTTTTCTTGATTCACAGACTCAAGCCAGTCCCTATAAATATCGTAGTTAAATCTTTCATTCAAGTAACCTACATGAAGAACCTTACACTCTTTACTATTAAAATTCATTTGCCACATATTTGTACCAAAGATATTTATCAAGATCATTTTGAATCTTTGTACAATGTGCATCCATGCGGAGTTTTGTCATTTTGGTATATCTGCAAACTAAGGAACCTTTGATTTAAGCCTCTGGTCCAGATCATTTATATACTCGTATATGAGGAACAATTGTGGCCAAAACACTGAACCATGTTGGACACCACTCTTCATTATTTATCATGATGACTTATTCACATTCAGGAATATACTCTTATATACTGCCTTCTATTCTTCAGCCACTCTTTATTCCAGCACTGCACAATCCCATCTATATAACACACCGTGATAACTTTTGCATCAGTCTTACAAGGAACAATTTATCAAAGGCTTTGGTGAAGTCTAAATATAAAACATCATCTGGATCTCCCCGGTCAATACAGGCATTAATGTGTTCCATAAATTCTAAAAGGTTTGTCTGACACGATCTGTCATTTCTTAAATCACGCTGGGATTCATGCAGTATCTTGTTATCCAAATGTTTCTCTATATGACTTCTCAGTAACTTATCTTTTCCAAAACAAAACCAGAGATGTTAAGCTAACTGGTTTATAATTTCCCAAATCTTCTTTACTAACTTTCTTATAAATAGGTACAACGTATGCAGTTTTCCAGTGCTTTTGCATACTGATACTATACTGTATCCTCCATTAAAGCCCTATAATATACACCATCGGGACCTGCAGCTTCATTTGGGTTAATATGGTTCAGCATATATTTAATTTCTTTTACCTAAATTTCAAATACTGTAAGCCTGTTTATTACTTGCATACCGGAACTATTGGTCACTAAACTATTACTCAATCATATAACAATTGTACTTTTCCTAAATTTTCAAACATTATTATAGTATGACTCTAAGTCCCTTTGATTTAAAAATTAGTTTAAAGCCTTCTAAACTCATGTTACGAGTAGATGTTTCTTCTACTGAATATTTATATAAAAACTGATTTTATAGAATGTTTTAAAGAAATTTTGGGAATCTGAATAGCGATAAAATCAAAGAAATTTGTGTTAACTGAAACACTCGACAATTATATATGGTTTCGTACAAGTTTCCATTATTTTACACCATGCTTTTTATTTTTCTAAGCTATCCTTAAACAGTAAATGAAACAAATTTCATAAATTAATTAAACTTTTTTCAATTTTGTGTCTGGTTATTGCACGCTATATTAGTCTAATATATAAATATTATAATATATAAGTATAGTAGATTGATTATATATAGTATATATATTATAGTATATATATATAAGTATAGTATATATATATATATTTAATATATATATATTGATATTATAATATATTATGAGTATATATATATTATATGATAAGATATATTTATATAACTATTGTTAGATTAGGTAATATATTATATTTATATGATATTAATATAATATATAATAATTATAATATTAATATATATGTATTATAGATAAATAAAATAGTAGATTATTATATGATATTTATTATTTATTTAATTACCCCAAAATATATATAGCTACTTATTGAGTTTAATATGGTTGTAAAATTGTTTTTAAAGAAACGATTGTTATGGAGCAATAGTGATAATACTCATAAAGAATAGTTTTACGTTATTATTATAAACCAAGGTTAAAAGAAAATATTGAGTTGTAGGGATGGACACACTTCTTTGATGGTCAAAAGTATGATAGCATGCGAACGTGTATTAAAAGTCAGAGGTGCTTTATCAAGTGGTTGTCGTTATCATTACCTGCAATATATTGTGTGTGCTAAATAATTTGTCACTTATTTTATCCGTTGAATGTTATATATCATATTTTAATAGTGTCAGGTGTACATATGAAAACTTCTGTACTATCCTAACGCTCCACATAGGAATAACTTTTTGGGTCACGTCTTTTTGTAAAACGCTATTTTTTTTTCATTCAAATATTTAAGATGTAACGGTTTATAAAATTTCACTCGAGGCATGTCAGCAAGGAAAGTTGAATAAGTAGGTTAAAAGAGTACATGAATTTCAACGGGTTGCAAAGGTTGAGCACACTGTATAACATATGTAGATGAGACAGCGGTTGTCAATTGAAAAATTGCAGTATAAATTTCGAAACCACAAGAAAAGTTTTCAATATCCCTTTCTACCAGAGTGAAGTCTTCAGGAGATGCATTAGACTAAATTTGTCAAAGTTGATTTTTTATTTAGTAGAAGAATACAGGCGGCTATAGGCGCTATTTAAAAAATATAGTATTTTTTTTCTCTCATATCCAAGATAATCACGATGCTAAGTTTAGGCATACAATGCAATTTAACTTACTTCTCTCTCCCCCTCATGGATGAAGCGAGCGGTATCGTTAGTGGGTGGATTCGCAGATTTAGATATACAAAAAAAGGATTTGACCTCGGTTACCTCAAAACTATTACATTTTAAAAACCTCGTTAGACAAACACATGTATACAACAGTAAAACGTCCTTGCAATGAAAATATATATTGTCTATGTTATATGTTTGCGTAAAGAGAACAAGGTATGCGGCTGTTAGTGTTTTTTCACATACACGTAGCACAATTGCGTCGCAATTGGTGGAAGTTTTCAGAGGCAAACAGAATTTAGTGACATTTGCGCATGTTTTGTTGTGCAGTGTTTCACTCACAATGCCTTTTGTATGTTGGTTGCAGTATTAAGTTTGATATTGATGAAAGGTGTAACTAGTTAATAGTGTTGTAATGAAAGAGTATTGTTTATGTAAATTATTATATTTATAATTATTATATATTATTATTAAAATTATTAGTATTATTATAGATTAAGTATATATATAGAATAGTATAAGGCATTACTGTATTATATAATAATGTAATAAAATATATATAGATTATATAATATAGTTATAAAATAAAATAATAATATATATATATATTATAGTAATATAATGTATTGTATATATATATATATAATATATAAATAATACATAGTTATAATTATATAATTATAAATATATATATCAAGTAGTATATATATATAATATTATATTAATATATGATATTAATATACTATATATAATGTAGATTAAATTTGAAATTATTAAGTATAGTATATTTATAGATAATATAATGTAATATTATATAGTATACTATATATAGGTATATAGATATATATATAGGATTATAATATATTAATATTTATAATATAATATTATATAGTATATATATATGAGATATATATATATAATATATAAAGTTAATTATATATATAATATATACTATATATAGTATATATAATATTGTATTTAGTATATATATATAATATATATAGATATATATATATAATATATATAGTTATTAATATATAATATATATATATAATATTGAATATATAGTTATATATATAAATATTATATAATAGTGAATATTGTATATAGAATTATATAGTTATTATGATATATTATTCTATTTTAGGTTGATATTACGAAATGAAATATTAAATATTGCTATAATACAATATAATAGGAGAATAATTATATATATATATAAAAGAACTATATGCTGTCAAGTTCTTTAATGCCAAGCAGTGTAAAAAATTTTCCCTAAACCTACTTGCATATGTGTTCGGAGAGACATTGCATTTAAGAGCGCAACAATGTGAGTGGTTTACCATATAGTCGAAAGGTGTATTGAATGTCTTTGGAGTAAAGATTGGGGACCAGGATAAAAGTCCGTGGGCTCACATATATGCTGCAATTCATGTGTCCAGGAAATCTGAGAATGGTTAAAAGGAAAAACCTAGCGTAATTGGAAATTTGCTACGTGATACTGTAATGATGTGCTGGTGAACCAACAAATCAGTAACGTATTGCTGACTTCTGTTTTGACCAAATGTTGCAGTTGGGTTCTCTTCAAAATGTCCAAAACTTTGTATCCAGCTATCAACCTACACCACCGCAATTGCGATCCGTCGTTCATTTCAGCAGTGGAGATGTCTTCCTGTACAATTACACCTCACCCGTGAATGAATTATGTTGACTCAGAGGATGATCCCTCCGATCATGACACAAGGTATCAGATCCTGACTGTCGGAAACCATCATGAAATTTCAATATGACAAATGTATCACATCATGAGGAGTCAACGCAGTAGGAGCTTAAGCGATCTTGTACCGAGAATTCTAAAGCTCTCAACACAACAGACTCAGAATTGCTGGTTTCTAGCTTCAGGATGGATCTATTAGAGAAAAGTGCTAAAATTACTTCCATTTAGAGGGCGGACAGAGAAGGTTGTTGCAAAACTATTTTGGCGCGAGAAGATGGCTATTGTAATTGCTGTGATGTTGAATGCTTATTGGAAGTGCATTGGACGGATGAGAAATAAGCCAGCAGGAGGGCGCACTGTTTATTGAACGATAATGATTTGGTTTTGAAGGCAGTGCTACTCCATTTAGGCAATGTTTTTCCGTCTGTTCATGTAGAATATTGCTACAAAATACAAGGAATCGTACGAGTTATGAGTTGCTATATTTACCTAGTGAGGTACACAATCGTATTAAATGCACATCTTGTGGGAACCTGAAGATGCATATGGACTATTAAACAGATTAGCAACACAGGGAAGACACAAAATTCTGCTGCTTGCATCATCGAATGGATAAGCCGTCACAGAATAAAATCACACATTGGAGAAGGTGTCCTCAAAGACATGATCTTCATCCTGGGACAAAAACATATCAATTGAATCACTTCTTGAAATCAGCGATTGCTTTTTCCACCTTTACACATTAAACTTGGTTTGATGAAAATATTGGTAAAAGCTCTTGACAAGAAGTGTGGAATATATATATAAGAGAACAAACTCACAAATTTTAAGATTGAACGCAAAAAAAGAAAGAAAAGATTTTATTGACCCCAAATTTAAAAGCTTCGTTCTTCGAGATGGAGAGTTCGAAAGGAAACCGTCAGAAGGACAAAAAGCGGCCTGTCTAGCATTCAAATCAGTGTGTTCAAGGTTTCCTTGAAATGAGAAGCTGAAAAATATGAATATCTTGTACCCCCCCCATCCCCCCCCCCATCACATGGTTGATTGCTTCGTGATAAAGTTGCAATTGTATTTAAAACTAAATAGAATGACTCGCAGTTTGGTTCTTCTTCCCCCAACTTGCGCAATTATGTATTGAGACGGTGGAAAAGTTTCACCAGGACATCTCTATGTTTGAAAAGCGTTTCAGTGGGCTATGAATGAAAGTATTGCTCCATGTCTGATTATATGCTGTCTCTTATCAGGGGACACAACCAAACAGATGCCTACAAGAGGAAACAACAAAAAAAGTGTTAAGTGTGTTTCTTTTTGCGATATAGTAATCAAGACACTGTTACATATTCAATAACCAATATGAGTATAAATATGAGTATAGAGTGTTTAAAAATAACGATACGTACCGTGATGGAGCTTTTTGGTTTTAATAAATGTAACAAACACATTTTGTTTATACAGAATCACATATAGCTTGCTAAAGGAACAGAAAAAAAATTAAATTTTTGTGTCATTCAAAGGGGCATATTATAGAGAATATAAATCACAACTTTCATTTAACACCTGCTTATTTCCACAGAAAATGAAATAATTCGTTAGCAGCACATTTCCAATTATTTCCTTGGAGGCATTTCCTAATCCTTGACCTTTCTATCCTTATTCCGACTGAAGTATCTCGTAGAGCTTCACTCCAAATACCTTAATTATCTTTTCTTCAATCTTAGTAATTTTTAAGATGGCATGTTCCAAACCAATGTAGAACATAGAACAAAACACATTCGAATAAAAAAAATTTCACGTGTCATAGTTAAATTTTCCCTCTTCCACATTTTCTTTTACACTAGCATCCACTCTTCCACCTTAGTGGAGCTTTGCATAATTAAGATAGGTATAATATATATATATATATTATTATGATATATATATAGGATATAGTTATATATAGTATATATATATAGTATATATATTGATAATAGATTATATATATATATATAAGTATAAATATAGCAAATATATTCTATATTATAATTAATATATATTGTAATGGTTTGAATGTAGAATGGAAAAGCTCATTACTCGTAAAACATAAATTTTTATTTCCCCTCTACTTCTCCACCAAATGTTCAACAAGCAAGAAGAAATGTTTAAAGAAACGAGTCAAAGTTCGAACCCCAATCCTAAAAACAAAAAGAAAAATATTTTCTAGAATTGGGTAAGTCTTATAAGGTGTATATCGATGAATATCGTGATGTTCACCGACAAACCCTAGGAGACGACATTGATTTACATTCTTGCCTGGAATGACAAATCACGTCATCGTCCCAAGTATTGTGGTACATTTGAAAAATCGGCCGTAGGTTTGTTGGGACTTAGATCGAATTTGCGGGTGAAAATCATTTATTGAAAATAGATGATTTTCTCCGAAATAATGAGTTATAAAAAATAAAGAAAATTTGCTTAGCGGCTTTTTGTAGCCGCAACTCGAGCAAGGGTGAAAGTCATTTATCACAGATAGACGACTTTTCTTAGAATATAAAATATATAAAATAAAAGTTTACGATATAACTATACTGTCTTCACTTTCCCTAGTGTCTACTGAGGAGCTGCGAGCCTATCACAAATTACAATAAATTCTAACACCATAATTTTATACTCGCATATATATATATATATATATATATATATATATATATATATTTATATATTAAAGTATATATATATATAAGTATATAGATATATGATATATATACTAATATATAATATATATATAATATATATAGTATAATAATTAATATAGTTATATGATATATATATTACAGTTGTCACACCACTCGCTGGCGAAAGATATTCAAGGAGGGAGTGTTGCACACCAAAGTTTCAACCGCTAGCGCAAATTACGACAGATGGAGCACAGACGGCAGGCTTTAAAGTGAGGGAGATTAATTCAGCAGGAAATCACGAACGATTGGAAGAGAATTGAACAGAGCAGAGGTGGCAGGAAAGAAGTAAGCACCGCAGCGAGAATAGCCTGGAGTTACAGAGATTCACACAAAACCTGCGCATTGCGCAGACGACAGCACCCTTGTGCTTCGAGTGCGTCGTAAAGGTGGGTGGTACGCGAGTGGTAATTGCTCGAAGACACCAGCCGATGTAGGTATCCTAATAGAAAGAGAAAAGCACCAACATCGCGCCGCATGAAGATAGAGGTCAAGTGTAACTGAATGAAAGTACAGGACAGTTATGAGCTATTTGATTCTTGAAAAAAGCCGGATTAGAACAGAGCCCCCCCCAGATATGAGACAGTACTCCATAAAGGGCAAATAACGCCGATGTAGCTGGAGTAATTAGGAAGAGAGAAAAAAAGTCTGCAGTCTAAAACAGAACTTCCAGTGTCTTTGAGGCCGCCCTAGCAACTCCCTTGGTGTTGTTGATGTGAGGTTTTTCCAAGACATTTTTTGTTGTTTATGTTAATGCCATAGGTTATTTATATTTCAACAGAGAGACTAGTGAACCTCGAAAAGACCATATCCAGGAAAGTGTAGAGAATTTATAGAGAGGGAGATTTGGTAGAAGTTGAGTTTTAAAGACAACCTGATCACAAGGTTGAGACGACCCAATCCGGTAAATTCTATCAAATCAGCGAGAATAGAATTCGGAATATTAAGACGAGTGGCAAGTTCTTTGAAGTAAAGAAAGAAGCAGAATTGAAATGAGTTGCAAGGAAACAGTCGAAGTTGTGGTCATAAGTGGCATATGTGGTTCGATAAGTGGCATATGTGGTTCATAGAGTGGCATATGTGGTTCAAAGTGAGTATTTGTGGTTGATAGAACGACCTGTAGGAACAACCACTGATATGACAGAAAGAGAAGAAGTCGCTCCATCAACCACAAAACCAATTTAATGCATGTCAAAGCTACATAAGTAGCAGAAAGAGAAGGAGGAAAGCCCAAAGGGATGGAAAGAGCTTTAGAGAGCAGTGACCGTTGCCATACGGCAATGCTTTGGGATATGTCAAGCACATCCATCCAAAAGCAAGGTTCTCCCGTATTCCTAGAGCAGCGGGAAAAACCATTAAGATACGGTTAAATAGGAAAAGTATTAATCTCCAGAATAGAACATTGAACGCCGAGAGCGTACTGCGATCAGAAAAAGAAGAGAAATGAGAAGTTACAGATGGTCTAAGAAGTAGTGAGAGTTAAGAAGTGTTTCAAAAGATCTAGATTATTAAACGGTGAGAGCGATAGCGCGTAGTTAGGAAGGATAAGAAAGTGGCGTTCCTCTTTGTCGGATATAGGTTGGAAAACGTGCGTGCTGTTCCAACATTGAGGAGAGAGGTGCTAGTATTGACAACATCGGAGAATAAAGTGACAACGAGGTTGGAGGGATGGAGGAAAGTCATCACGTATTAGCAATCATTCCCGCAAAACTCGGGTGAGGATGCCATCCTGAACCACGCCGTTCTTAACGTCATAGTCTCAGGAGCCCATGCCAGAGATGCATCAAATAGTACGTCACAACTTTCTGACCAATAGACACCTGAGAGGAGAATGATAAGTAAGAGGGATGCCAGAATAGGACTCATCTGTACATCTATCTAGTAGAAATTGTTTATAATAATACTAGTATAATATAAAAATTACGCGAAAAATTACCCTATAATCTATATATTAATTTGGTGATAATATTTATAATATATATTATATATTATATATAGTATTATTAATATATATTATATACGAATATATTAATATTAATATATAATTAATATATATATATATATATTAATATATATATAAATATATATATATATAATATTAAATATTGTGATATATTATAAGATAATATATATATATAGTTGTTAGGTAATATATATTAATAATGATATATAATGTAATACTATATATGAAACAACATATAAGATATATAGAAAATTTGTGAAACTTGAATTTTAAATAATATATTTAACACACTCTCTCCGTGTTGAGAAAAACAAATGGGCCAACAGAATTCTGGTGGCTTTATAAACACAGAATTAAACAGACGAGCATAGATTGCACAAAGTAACAAATTAAGCTGATCTCCTCTATTCAAGAAAGTATGAAAATTTTCGGGACCGACGCTCAAAGGTTATTTCTACCAGCTCGTATATGCCAGCAGCTATATAGACTTCTGTAGTTTTCGACATGAGCTATATCTCTATAGAATTCCCTCATTCAGACGAAATGAGATAATGAAGTGAGAATGCTGGTCAGATCGAGATAAGTGAAGCTCTGATTACGGTAACCTAACGAATTCTCGATAACTAACTACGTTCTTGACAACGTCTTGACCGCGTCACGAAGGTGAAGACCAGGGAATGTAATGAAGAGGAACTTGAGAGGAAAGAGACTGTAGGAGAGAACAAATCGAAGAAGAAGAAAGAATGTGCCGGAAGCTGGTGCTGTGCGAGTTCTCAGACGTGTGCAAGGACGAGCTGATGGAGCTGGAGTTGGAGCCAAAGTTGAACATGCTCGATGATGTTGTCCAAGATCTGAACCGAAGGCCAGGTACTGTAAGGCGAACAGATGTCTGAGCATAGAAACGAAATTGTGGATGGTTGAGTGTGGAAAAGGAGTGGAGAAGTGGAGGTGCGTCTCGGCTAGGTGGTGAAGTTGAACGAATAGAATGCAGGGGAGAGATAGGGGTGTCTGCGCGAAGAAGGAATGAGGAAAGGGACGCACGGGCAAGGTTGCGAGAATAGAAATTGAAATCGTGAAATGTCTGAGGTTAGCTTCGAATATAAGCGGGGGAACGGAGGGAGAGAAAGGTAACTTATAAGAACTCGATAAAATTGACATCTGACAGGAAGCAAAAACCAAGAAAAGTTGGCTGCGTTGCTACTATAGATTGGAAATGTACGATGTGAAGTCATACCTCACGAAAACGTGTGCATACGATGAAAGATCCTTCAGGATGAAGGTATGCACCCTTTCATGTGCAATATTGGTCTCCACAATTCGGTACAACGTCTAATGCTGATAAGATTGAAAAGAATAGCTGAGAAAGGAATTGGAGGAGATTGAGAAAAGATTCTCCAGCATGAACGAAGTGACCAGTATTTAGGATCAAGAAAACTAATTCTGGAATTTCTAGAATAATTTTAATTTGAAGACATCATGGTTACTATTGAAAAATAAGCTTTGCTCACCCGAAAACAAAATAAATAATTAATCTATAATAATGATAATAATAGCTTTAATAAACATATGGCAAAGCACTATATAATAAGTAAGGTTCTTCCCCCGAAAACGCTTTTGTAATTGATGTTTTATAGCAGAAGCTAACAAACGAATGATTACAGCATTGAAGTCAAACAACGAATGAAAGGTAAATATTGACGCGGGTCGTTCTACAGTCTTATTTATTTGGCAACATATAGGTTCCAGAGACTCTCTCTTTTTTAGCCTTGATTATGCAATCTGTCCCCTCGGCAACCTGCTTGGTAGTTCAAATTAGTATTACATATATATTATATATAGGATACAAAACCTAATTGTTTTCCTCTAAGAAATATCTTACAATAGAATATATATATAGGTAGTAGTAATGTTAGGTTTTGAAAAAAGGGCGGGAAGGTTAGGTAATATATATATAAGTATTAGTAGCGTACGGATACAGTGGTAAAAATAGAAAATTATAGTAAATATATAGGGGTAGTAAAACTCGTATCCAGAGTTATATATAATATAGATATTTAGTTAGTACATGACATACTATAGTATATATAAGTGATATATATAAGATATTACGTCAGAGCCCGAGTTATACACCAAATACTAGAAACGGTAAGTATAGTTATAATACGTCAGGGATAAGCTACTAAAGGAGTGATTAGGTATGCGTCGGGAGAGCCAAAGTCTGGGAACCTAGGTGGTGCCGGCGTACGTTACGGGCAGATTGGTGTTGTTTGTATTATAGTACTCGTGAGGCTATATTAGGTTATTAGAAAAGATGATAGTTATATTAGTCGGAAGATAATAGAATGGATATGGATTCTCCGCAAGGTATGTTCAGTACGGTCTATCCGGAAAATAAATAAAAGTAGTATATTATATATATATATTATTATATTATCATATATATATATTATTTTTATATATAACAACATATCATATACTTACAAGAAATATACTATGTATATATTTATAGAAGATATATGAATATATATATATATATTATTATATAATATATATATATATATTATAGATTTGTTATGATACATAGAACTTTCTGAACTTTATGTCTATATCAGTTATCTATTTATATAGTATACTATAGTATATTATGATATTATTATATATTATATATGATAGGGTGTTTTTAGCCATTAAAAAGATTCGTTATATATAGGTTTACTATGTCTTAAGATTAAAACTCTCTATATTTTTGCATAACTTCCAGCTCCATATATCTTTACATGTAAGATATTTTTCTTTACATCAAAGCCATCCTTAGTCACATATGTAAATCGTTCTCTTTCAGACACTGCAAATCTTTTACTGTATGGATTGTCTTGGTAAATAGATTCTCTCTACTATTTCCTGAGTTGGTAAATTAATTTAGCAATTTCTAAAGAGGCTAAGAAATGAATAATAAAATTTTCAGCACTCTCTTTTTGCAATTTTTTTTAAATGTATAATAACTGCTTGGATAAAATAATACTATAATAGCATTGAGCATGATGATCAGACAATGCCTGATATGCTTCATTTTGCCAATACTAACTTACGTAACTGACAGATATTTTACTGGGCTGCGTCATTAATATAAAATACTCAAGGTGTAGATTCAAATATTCTTGCATCTTTGCCCCTCTGCCAAATTTTAATATCCATTGTATTCATATATAGATGCTTAGAAAAGGTTAAAGTCGTTTACAATAGGTCTCTTCACCTGCAGAGATTACCGTACTCCTTCGGTTTAAGGTGTTACAGGATTTAAATTTTTATCTGACCTATGCTTCAGCGTCCTGACATATACAAATTAATTCGTCAGTGTTCATAAAAACACGTACGCTATCAGAATAACCTAGGTAATCACAGCATGTAAAATATTCGGAAATATCAGGTTGTCTTTTATATACGACGGAAACATTCCTTCCCGGAATCTTGATTTCCCATTCCACAATATCTTCTACAGATGCATATCGGTTAATTCGATTCATGATACCCGTAAAATTAATGAAAAAAAAACACTTTTAAAATACAGAGATTCACTTTCTACCACTCTAAAATCCAATAACGAAATGACTCTAAAAGGAGATTTGAGAGAAAGAAACATATATATAACCTGTTATCTTATTTTATATACTGTATAATATAAATAATTATTTTACATATACTTTGAAGATAATATAATAATAATAATAAAATAATAATGAATAATAAATAATACATAATAATAATAATAATAATATAATATAATAATAATAATAATAATGAATAATAATTATAATAAATATAATGATTTTACAATAAATAATAATATAAATAATTATAATAATAATAATAAATAATAGATAATAATAATAATAATAATAATAATAATAATAATAATAATAATAATAATAATAATAATAATAATAATAATAATAATAATAATAATAATAATAATAATTAATAATTAATAATAATAATAATAATAATAATAATAATAATAATAATAATAATCATTCACCTTCTCTCTAAAAGACTGGGGGTAAGGGACGTGACATGCACAGGTAACAGAAAAGTAGTAGAAGAATATAACACAAGTCGAAGAAAGCTCAGCCTTACCGCCCTTATACCTTTTATCACCCTAGAGAATGTCACGGACGCGAAGGACCACTCACTATGGAATATCTCGTCAATGTGGAGGTTCATTCCTTTGGCCCAAGCGGCCACAACCATACCCCTTCACAAAATCCAGCCATTCACTCCTATTATGCACCTCTCTTATCGCCTCTGAGAAACTCACATTTCTCTCCTCCAGGCATTCCTTTACTGACTGAATCCACTTTTTCTTCGGTCTCCCAGCCGGTTGACTTCGCCAGCATATTTCACACGTTATACATCCTCTTTACCAAGCGACTATCAGGTTCATCTTCCACATGACAAACAATCTTAAAACGTACTTTCATTTATTCTCTGCATAATTATCCCTTTCTTCACGCACACAACTTCTAATTACGTTCCATTCCTCATTTTTGCAATTCTTCTTACACCTAACACGTCCCTAAGATATGTCTATTTGAAACACATATGTACTGTTGTGAGATCTAGTACCTCTTATTCAGACCATAGTTCTAACATATACATTAACAATGGTTAGGCAGACATATCACCTCAATGTGGAGACCTAGCGCACTCAAACTAGTCCTTTACAACCTAAGGACTTATATTGCACCAGCACCTTCCTGCCTTTCTCACAACTGTACCTACGTTACAGTCTGTCGCTGTATTCATTCGTTCCCATATCAGTACCAACATATATTCACTGAAATATTTAAATTTCAGACATTGTCCAGCTGACTCACGCCATTCTAACATAATCTCACACCGAGTACTGTTCTTCAATCACAACAGCTGTAGGACGCATCATATTGCACGACCGTAGCTTCCGTACTCTTTGTGACCTTTTTGTACCGCGACCTTTTCTTGAGCTCGGATTTTTTTACTGACCTTGTTGACTTATTTTGGCCCTTGACACTTTTTGGGAAACCCATATTTTTTTGAGAACCCAAATTTTTTGGGGAACCCTAATTTTTTGGCTAACCCTATTTTTTGGCAACCCTAATTTTTTGGCAACCCCTAATTTTTCAGGCAACCTAATTTTTGCAACCTTCGAAGAAGGGTGTGCTGGCCAGAAAGGTTGCGTCAGGCACCGTTGTACGTGTCCTCCGCCCTCCTAATTTTTTCGACAACCTTTGGTCTTAATTTTTTGGGCCCCTAATTTTTTGGCCACCCTTTAGGAGACTTAGCCCTTTTTGATGTCTTTACCTTTTTTGTCCTGAACTTTCTCCAATAGCTTGCAGATTCATGGGTCAATGTTTGCCACCCTAATGTTTGACACCCTTGGGGGCTGTATCCTGATTTTTTGATAATTTCGGTCACATCTTACACGCGAAGCAGCACCAGACACACACAACACACACACACCACACACACTCACCACACACCTAGCTGAACCGTAGCTACAGTCAGCTCTCCATATAGCCTCACGCAGCCTGCACCAATAGCTACACAGCTGACAGCCTAGCCTCGCACATCAGCCTTACACCCAGCCTGAACAACGTAAGCCTTGCACCGTGGCGCGTCTACACCGTATGCACCTTAGCCTCCACCCATCCTTCACAGTAGCCTACACCGTGACAGCCGAGTTCCACCAGATTTTCACCTAGCCGTACACCTACGACCAGGCCTTCACCCAGCCTTCGACCCTAGGGCCTACAGCCTACTACCTACACCTTAGCCTCCACTCTAGCCTCTCAAACCGTAGCCTACACCTACACCGGTACACCTTAGACTCACCCAGCCTGTCACCTAGCGGTAACCGGTAGTACCTAGCCTTACGACGTGCCCCTTACAAACCTATGATGCTCAACTTTGTGTGGTTGGCTCAAGCTTTGTTGGACGTCATTCTATGTTGGGCATGCTATATTATGAATTCAGCTTTGATATGACTCAGAGTTTTATGATGTTCAATACTTTTTGATGGGGTCCCAATCACGCGCGTAAGAGAGTATCTAGGAGTTCTTATTAGTATTTCTATGAGTTTTATGAGTGCCAGGTTGAGTCAAGTGCAAGCTGCAGTGAGTGCAATGAGTGCCAAGGTGAGTGCCAATGCCCGTTGACCAGCTAGAGTGCACCAACTAGTTGCCCAACTGCAGTAGCCACATAGCTGCCAAGTGCAGATGCCCCTTTTTTCAAGCCTATTTCTAGCCTCCCCCTGCAGACCAATAACTGACACTTAGCCCGATACTACAACCATAGAAGGTGTCTAACCCATCAAGAGCGACCTCCAATAACCCGAGCACCTAAACACTGAGACCTATCCAGTACATTGGCCTGTACAACTTTCACACATATAGTATTGCCCTAGGATGCTTTCCTTACTATAACGATTATGCTCTTTTTCTAACAAGTTTCTAGCACACCTTCACATTATACACACATACACAGAAATATCAGAAAATTATAGCACACACTCACCATAGTCACTTATACACACATAACACATCATGACACTGTATACACACATGTCACTATGACACTCTGAGTACACACTGTTACACTCACCCTAGACAACTTACACTCAAACCACTAGCACTTTTACCACTCCACACCCAACCGAATCAGACATCTTACACTCACATAAGACACTTTACACCAATACCCACTGCAGCGACTACACTTAGACGCACCTGCGAAGACCACATATCTCCAACTCATCTATATATAACACAGCTTAGCATAGAGATGCTTTCTAACCTCCTAACCTCATTAACATTGCTCCATTATCCTAACACCATCTCTTGCCTAAGCGCTTTGGTCACCCCGATAACACCATCAACAAAAGCGAACAGAACCTAATATTAATAGTACATTACCCCCAAATAGTTTCTACATAAGCTACCCCAGGGCGCAAGCGATGAGAGCCCTCGCCAAAGGCAGGCCAACCGCCACCCGCAGGGCTGCGTCTTGCCCTCCCGCCGGCGCGTGCGCCCGCCACCAGCGCAATCTATTTCCAGCGGTAAACCGCTCCGCCGCTTGCTGCGAGCGCAGACATTATCCACGCGCAGATCACTCACGCCACGCGCCGAGCGCCCGCCATAGGCGCAAATACTTTACCGCCCCCACCGACGAATGAAAATATCTACCCATACCTAAATATCCAACGGATCTACTCATTCATTCATTCTTAACTACTTCAATACTTTAAACATTAATTTTATTTAAAAAAACATTTCACAACAAGCGCAACCCCATAAAACTTGCAGAATAAACCTACCTATTACAGACGATCATATTATCTCTCTCCTGGACTTAAAACAGAATAACTTTTAAATATCTATAAGAAAATTCTTTAACATACAGTAGATATGAATTTATCAACTTCACCCAGCAGCTGTCTGATATATAATAAACATTTACTCTATTTTACTACAACATTGTAACAAACGCAAAGATAATATCTCATTAAAACAAAAGCATCATACACAACTATACGATACCTCCACCTCAACAACGCAGACTATAGAATCACACTAAAAGTCACAATAACGAACCGCGTCAAGCTTACAACCTAACCAGCCCTTAAGGATTAGTATGCTTTATGTTTTTACTGTCCTTTACTGCAATTTAACTCATGTCTTTAACTGCACATATCACACATCATTCAACACCACAAGTTGTTTCTACCTGCTTAAACTCGAAACAGGTATTTATTAAACCAATTACACATACCCTAAAGCACAAGTCAAAACTCAGCCTAAATACCAATACAAACCACATACCACAACATAAACTAACGAACAAACCCACAACTTGTGACACTCCAATACATCAACACATCAAAAGCAACCCAAACCGGCGCGTTAAGTATGACATTTTTGCTAAATCTACACTCCATGTCTTTACCTCACGCCTGATCGTAACGTCATGATTAGATTCTACTCACCGGCTTCTCATATACTCACCCCAAACGATTCAGTATCAGTTCACGACCGCTCACCATTAACCTCAAGCACACATACTACTCTTATATAACACAATTACATACACCTTAAAAAGAGATAGAATACCCAATCACAGCGAACATGCAATAGACACCTAACGCACTCATCGGTGTAAATACCCATCAGCGCCGAGCAAAAAGCGACAATATGAATACGCCTAACTCGATATTCGATCTTTTCCGACTAGCATCATGATTCTCCTTTACTGTTCACTTTTACTCACTATGTGATCCTCTCTGCTTAATAACTCACAAATATAATCACTTATAATTACAACATCAAATAACGTATCCACATATAAAGCAGATCACACCACTCACAGATATCTAATACGACCGGACTTAAAACACCCTCCAGGTTTGATGCGCTACACTACCAGCACAAACCGTGTGTGCACATGTACCCTTACAAACTTAGACCGCATAATCACTGTCTAATGTCTCTTGATGCCTTTGTAATTTTGAAATTCACATATAATCTCTAATGCGTGATTTGCTGCTTCTTACATTTTTTATAACTCGTCGCTGACTAATTTATCTAAATTCTAGTTTGCTTATTATAGCACAATGCTTCTCCTAACTTCATACGTAATTTATTAACAAATTTACGTACATCCGAAATACACACCCACAGCAGAATAAAATCACAGTCTAAATACACACTAGACATGCGTCAATAAACAATAAGCCAACAAGGGCCCACACTTCACGAATATGCTTATAATCTACCATGCGCTTTACTGCAGCCATTCTAACACGCATAGCTTATCGTCACCATGGCCCACATCTAAACTCAATATTGTTTTACCCACTGATCCGCAGCCTTCTAACTCACATCGTTTCTGACTGCATATATAAACTCCATACAATGTCTTTCATGTTCAAACATTCTTCTGACGATTATCTCAAGACCCATTTATTCTCTAATCATACACTGTCAGAACCTCGATCGCTGCTCTTATAAACTCATATCTTTACACTATACTACATTACACATGTTTATTCTAATAATCAGACTGTCAGTTGTTCACCCATGTGTTCATGACTTTGTCTCATTCCTTACGTATTATTTTGCATTTGCCATTCCATTATATTTACATTTATTGTTTCCTATTTCATTCATCATCTTGATATTTTCAATTATCAATGACTTTCTAGCTTAACCCAGCCAATCCACTAACACCTTACTTGTGTATCATTCATCATATCTAGACAACCACCACCAACTACATCAACTACGCACACCACAAACCCCAACAACAACACACACAGTCCAACAACACCACACACAACACACAACACCAAGCCAACTTAAATACCCATCTCCGACACCAAACATCTTTATTTTTATTTTCACTTGACCAGAGCTAAAAATAACCACTCACACTATATAACCAATAATATAATTAGTGTGTATATTTACATAAAAACGTGTCATTATTTACCGGACCTCATATTCTCAATTGTACTATATATTAATTCTAACTACGCGCTCACATACAATCCACACGCCAGCAGCACACTTCTATCCATCTTAACAATCATAATCTAATATACTCCGAGCCTAAATCATGATAACGTGATTTTTTTATATCATTGTACTCTAAATATCTTTTTTAATACAACTTCATTCGATTCGGAATAACTTTTTTTTTTCAAAATAATATTTGAACATTAATATTTTTCTTTTTCTTAAATCAGCTCACCTTCAATGACCCTAAGGTATCGTCTGGAATATATTGAGTAAGGATCTGCATAATTCTTCTCAGAAAGCTAACATCAATACATCTAGATATCACCATCACCTCACACTACTCCATTATACATCACACAATTCAATAGTACACCAATAAATCCACCTCTCTCAACGATACGAATCTCTAAACATGATATAACAACAATTCATCGTAACATCATTAACATAAACGCTGTGCATAAGAACTTACACTCTCTACTATATACGATCAACTTCTTACTGCTGTAGTCTAATCGTGTCATTTTTCATTATGTGTGGATATCATTGATAATAAAATGCCCACTTTAATAGCAGTAACAACACTCATATTTTTTATATCTATATAACCTTCACATAACAAATATTCTCCAGATAACTGTCCCTCTTTGAAGCATGTCATTGACGCACTATTATAGTGATATCACTACTTGTAGGTCGATATTTATCTTTAATATAAATAATACTAGATAATAAATACTATAAACAAATAGAATAAATAATATATTAATAAATAGAAAAATCATAACTATATTCTATAATATCTATTTGAACAAATGAAATAAATTAATTTATATAATTAATTTCATTAAAACATATGAATTAATATTAAATTTAATCTATATTTATATAGTATTAATAATAATAAAATTTAATATATATTAATATAATATAATATCAAAAGTTATAATTTATAAGATTAATTCAAAATGATACTTTAAGCACATCTAACAAAGTTGTAAGAATTAATGATAAATTTTATTTAAAACTATATATAATTTTACGAATTACAAATTAAAAATAGGATCAAATATAAATATCTCAATGATAAATCGGATAAGACTCAGTCACTTAGTGAAACCTCATCAATGTTTACACCAAGATCTAGTCACGCTATTTATGTGTTATCTAATTTGACTTACTGTCATTTTACATCTATCCTTTAGTCAATGTAATAAGTTTATATATAAAAAATAACAAGAATAATTATAATTCAGTGCAACATAACATGTATATTTATAACAATGATCATTATCATTACTATATATATAAATAAATGTTTTTATTATATAAATAAAAACTCATATTGATTCTGTTTAGTATCATTTTATATTTATTTTCAGCTACAGATTTAGTGATTAATAAATGTCTCAATCGCTGTTATTTCTATAAGTTTTTTATATTATAAAATAATTACTTTACTAATTATATTTATTACTTTTTAATTTAATTATATAATTTAATATTATATAAATAATATTCATAATTTAATTATTATTATGTGTATATTAACATATTAATATTATGACTATAGTATAATCACATTATTCAATCACTGAGTGAAATACCAAACTATAACCACGCACTCCTTTACAGTTTACCATAATTAAGCTGACTCTACTCTTCTGTATTAATATAAATTGTGGTTATGAAAATAACTATTTAGGCCTATATTTAGTGTAATTTCATATTTTTTGTATCCCGGTGTGTTTAGGGACGATTATTAGGCTACTAATTCCAGAGTCGCAAAATAATATATTTCTATATATTGAGCATTTTCTTGAGTAAAAATGGTAGTTTAAAGATTATAGCGATCTCGATTACACATATACTACACTATTTAGAGCTTAAATTTCTATAAATTATATTAAGGAATAAGATTTGTAGGTATCACAGGCGGATTTAAGCATAATACCAGGTCAGAAACAGGTAATTCCAGTCATATAGACATAAGAATCATGTTAATTTAATTATTTTTAGTCTTTGATTGTAAATCATATATTTCAAACTCTGAAATATGCTAAAAAAGCGTCAAGTTAGCTCTTGTAAAAAGTTTTATAAGAAGGGGAAATGTTTTCCTTATACTTTGCGTTTTTAGATTGGTCGGAATAGATAATCCTTATATCTCTATATTAGACCTATCGTATGTATGAGACTTGGTGTATCCGAGAATTATATTTTATATCGTCTTTATGAAAAAATAACCTTTAGTTCTTTAAGACTTTAGTAATTATTTAAGAATTGTCAAGCACTATAGTTTATTAATTTCTTTATTTAGAACCCAAAAACTCATATTTTTAAAATATGCTATAGTAATTTTTAGCTGTTAAGCTCTCAGTAGTAGTACTACAAATAGTTTTATCTGAATTTGTGTATATAAAAGTGTTGTTATTTTTTATCAGTAGTAGTAGCATATATTTATAATAAATACTTTATAATCATAATTGGAAGTTTATATATTTTTAAGATATAACACTTTAGTAATATAGATATAATAATTCTACATGAGGATTCTATAGTGTAGGATCTCACGTTGAAGCAAACTGCATATAATAGGAGTACGCCCTCTCGCAAGCGCGTAACCCTCGAGTGTCATACTTATTAACGTGAAACCGACGGCATGCAATCCGACCAGGCTGATATTGAATTTAACTTTTACAGGCAATTAAAGGACATTAGTGTGCGGAGAAATATTATTCATTGTAATAATAGCGTGCTTGTTCTGTAACTCTTTGCGATTACATTCAGTTATTAAGAAAAGAATCAGTCTCAAAATTTGAGCTCGCTTCAAACCTGAATATACATGAATCGTTCATTTTATTTCTTACATTATGACTATCTTTTTATATCACATTTTTTCAGCCATATCTCTACTAGTAGGAAGAGAGCTCAACTATTTTTCACAACTATCTTTCTTGAGAAAAGTTTACATCGTGTATCAAGTAACGATCATTTGAGCTTTTGGTAGAATATTAGACATTAATCTTTTTTTTCTTGCTTATGGATTTACAATGAAGTTTGCTAGTTGATTTATTGTGTGTAGTCAAACCAAAAGTATAATATCCATTGATAAGGTGACACAGAGAATAATGAAAGATTACTCGGGTCTTTTGTTACGGTAGTTCTCCTCGAGTGTTCTTCGTGTTGTGCGTACTCCGATTTAGAATCTATTGAGTTACTTGTGAATGGAGAAATGCTCAGAAACAAGTTTTATGTAGGCCTTAGTATTACAACACATATTATATCGTATTCGTAGATAGGACATGTGTTTCTTAATCATGCATTGGAGAGGTTATCCCGAGTAATTTCCTAACCTGAATCCGTCTCTCACGCATGGTTCATGGGCTTTTTCTCAAAGGTTTTAGCTTATCTTCAATGTTACATAAGTTATAGACGAAACCAAAGTATGTGTCTATATCTATGAGTCATTTAAATAGATGGTGGTATTTTTATCACATTAACGATATGAATTAATTAATATAAATACACATATGCACTTACAATGCATAATTAAACTTCTACACTATCCAAACAATTACACCTACACCACATTATCTAACGATATATTAGATATATATGGTTTAATCCATATATCATTAATTATAGTTCTAAAAATTACATTCGAAGTATGTAAGTGCTATAACCTCTATTATATATTCAGATGTTTAGTTGTATATTCGGTAACATCGAGAATATCTCACTTGGTTTGTAATAAACTCTAATTGGCCAGGACCAGACTGTTAAATAATAATAAAATGCCGGCGTTGATATAAATCAATGTTAAATAAGTTCGTTTAATAAATTACCTTGTACTCAGTACACAAACTCAATTATGTTAATACATTACTGAATGGGACTGAGTATGTCAAAAGATATATCAACCTCTTAGTAGATGAATTATATTATAGCCTACCATCTTTGAAATATACAACGTCCATATGTGTTTATCGGCGACCGCTATATGTATATTTTATAAAAGTAATATTACGCGCGCTGTGATTCTATGCGTCGTTATTCGTCACCTGTGTGGTCGCTGATATTGCGGGCGCTCTTGCGTTTTGCTATTAACTGTGATCTACTAATTAAATCTAATATGTGAATTAGATTTATTATTATATTTCTAGTGTAAATTAATAATTATTTCTCTCAATTGTAAGTATATATTATATTATTATACTTGAATTATATATTTACACTTAAGTATATAATAAAAATAAACTCAATATAATTTTAAATTACAAAATCTAGTATAAACTTTAGTAGTCACTAGACTTAACATGCTTTAAAATTAGACTATGATTTAAAATGACTTTGGTAGTCTATAAAAACATAAAAAACACACCTGCTCAAATTATAAAGGTTAAAGATAACAATTAAATTTATGTGAAAGGATAGTCTGTCAATAGCCTATGGAAGCTATTAGTAAGATAAAGGTGATTTACTCACGACCTCAATCTCAACAAGTAATGGATAAATCATTTCCTTTTTTAATATTAATACTTACCTGTTTAAATAAGGATCTTAACCTCAGATAGTCCAGCATGGTTTCAGTTTAGAAATTATATATTTTTATAAAAATTAATAAATAATAATAACAAATGATTTTGTTTCATATTATTATTATTACTAGAATAATTACCTTTGACCTGGTACTATAGGCCTATCAGGTATTTTGGTAATACAAAAAGGTCTGTAAGTGTAATATATTTTGTTCTTTAATTCGCTATTGACCAACATTTACATGAAAATAAATGTCAGTTGAATATATTGTTGACTGGAATTAGTGTACCTTAAATACGCTCCCGGTGAATACAAGATAGATTAACCTAAATTTAGTATACCTATAAGTAAGTATATTTCAACACTATTTACAAGATATAAGAGTCAGTTTTGTGATTATATCATGTATAGGATACGTGCGTATGATATGTTGTTGTGTTTTCTCGTGATTGTTTGTCAATAATAATAACATAGATAATTAAATAATAATAATTAATTAAGTGATATAAATCCGATAATTATTTAAAAAAATATATGAAAATCTATTTATTATGCGTTATTAAATAAGTGGTGATCTAAAAATATAGATAAAAGAGTGAATAATGGTTATACTCTTTAAATAAAACTTAGAATCCATCGTAGAGTAATTTTAATACATTGTTATAATGTTGGTGGCAAAGATGTATGTAATATGCATTTATTCTGCTTATTTTCTTATACTTGTGATTACTGGATTATAAACGCTGATGCACCACGACACAGTATCATAGCTAACAACACTGTTATAGACAATAAAGCAGTATAGTATATGTGGATCAGCGTCGCTCACGGCAGAAGTAATATGCGTAGTGATGCTCTCGGCTTACTGAGTTTACTGATTTATTGCTATAATTTAGGTACCGTAAAATTTAATGTTTTTAATAATAATAAGTTATTCAATTAACTGAAAATTTGGTTTTGTAGCAAATCTGTAGAATTGCAATGATAGTATTATTTATATATATTTTATTATATAATATCAATCAGTTTTTATTAATTTAGTTAATAATATTAATTTCATTTATTTGTTCAAAATATGTGTATTTTAATTTTTAGTTATAGATATAGTTATTATATTACTTTGATATACACTATACAACCCTTTCTATAGTATATGTGTGATTTATAATTATAATATATGTATGTTATTTATATTATAATATTAATATTATTAATAATATGTATTTAATAATTTATTTCGTTATGTGTGTTAAATGATGTTCGGCATGCTAGTTTAGGTCTTAGTCATATGTGTTGTTGTGTGTGTGTATCATTTTTTTTTTATTATATTTATTTATTATTTATGTGTAGTGATTATATTTTATTTTTTATTATTATGATTATTATTATTATTATTATTATTAATATTAGGTTTTTATTTATTTTTTTAAATTTTTATATTATTTTTTATTCTTATTATTATTATATATATTATTATTATTTGTGATGTATGTGTTTGGTATATATGTATGTACTCTTTCTATATAAATTTAATTTAATACTTATTAGGAAATTGAATAATTGTAAAATATTTTGTGTTTTTAGATTTTTATAATATTAATAATAAATAAAATATAAAATCTTTTAATAAAATTATATCGATAATATTGTACTTTTGTTTCTGTCGTTTCATTATTATTATTTTTATTATTATTATTATTATTATTATTTTATTTTATTATTTATATTGTTAATTACTTTATTATTATGTTTAGTTGTGTTGTTTGTTGAGTTATGTTGTTAATCGCTGTTAAAGACTATAAGCTTGATTATTATTATTATTATTTATCCTCCTTCGACATTATACTTATAAGAATACATCTTTCATTGAGGAGGTCAGCAGAATCCATTCGGTGATGAGTGTGAAATCGTAATTCTTTATTGAGAATTTGTTGTTTTGGCTCTTCATAATATACACTAATATAAGTAAACAAATAAGCAATGAAGTAATAATTAACTAATGACACGCAATATCAAATATAAATACACAAACATCAAACAATGATCATCAATCTACATAATAATACATCAAAACACTCACATATATACGCACTAATAACTGGACTGCTGTTTGCTGTTGTGTGGATAATACAAGCGGAAGAGGATATGAATATGCTCGTAGTGAAATGTGTGATTGAGTCTTGAGGAGTAATGCTGTGTGTGTGTGAGAATGTGTTTATAGTGTATGTGTATAACGTGTGTGTGTGTGGCTGTGTGGGTGTGTGTGTGTGTGTTGCGTGTGTGTATGTGTGTTCTAATAATAATAACACTATGGAACATAAAAAAGGAAAAATTGGTAACTGTAATAGTGGTAAAATAAACAAAAAATAATTATAAAATATACATAAATAAATAATAAAATCATAAAAATTAAATTTATTTGGAAATAATTATATAAAATAGATTATAAAATAATCTGACATGAAAAACATGAACGCTTATACATATTAATTGATTATTGTAGGAGGATTAACCAGCTATAGTAAGACATACGATTACTTGTCTTTATTTATAAATGGTTGATAAAGATCAGTATTAAATATTCATCTTAGAGTAATATAAGCAAGTATAAAACTATATATGAGTTAAAGCTAAGTATATTAAATATACAATGTGAGTTTATAAAGCAGTAAAGCATGTTAAAGACCTAATAAAGTAATATTCATATTACTAAATCCACTTTGGATTGTCTATGTACACCTTACTATTATTTACTGATTTGAACTTGTCTTTAAGGTTATATTAGTTAAGTATGTTATAATAAATATATTAAGAATATAGTGAGTTTAAAAGCTAAGGTTAAACATGATGTTATATGCTATATAAGTATAAAGCACGAGTAAAGTATAGTAAAACAAAAGCAGTACTTGATCCTATTGTTTGCTATCATGATAACACCTCTATTGAAGATTTTACTGAATTTATGCTTAAGGTATTGTTTAAATGTTTTAATAAATTAATAAATTATTAATTAAAGCAGCTTAAAAAAGATGATTTAAGCAATATAATAAAGTGTTATTACTTTAAATCAGGGTTAACAAATTCGTCCTAGGAGAGTAAAATTACTCTATGATTTTATATAATTTATTTTCACTTTTGTGTAGATCGTGTAATTTGTAATTGTTAAGTAATAAGGATGACTTTAAGGCATATTTTATAATTCAATTAGGATGTTTGTTAAAGAAGTACTTTTTGAGAAAAAATGTGATTCAAACTCGAGAGTTATTAATTAAAGATTAGAGTAATAACAAATATTCCAACGAACCGGTAGTTAACTCTCATTTATTTGATTTAGCATTGATTTATTCTGCTTAAGGTTTATGTAATTTTTGTCTGAGAACGTATCTTGTGCACAGCGTTAATGGACTCATCTAAACATATAGTAGTCTGTAAAGCAGTCTTAGTACATAGTGTTTTAGAGCAGTATAAAGTGCACAGATAAAACAAGATAAAGACAGAATTTAGCTTTAATACTTTTATGTCCTGAATAATGTGTTATTAGTGATTTGCTACTTTATGTTGATCTAATAGAGCATGATGAACCTTTACAGGTCTGGATGTTATTGGTATTATAGAATAGTTGTGATAAATATTCCAAGACTATGTTTCAGAATACTTAATTGAAATGAAACAATGCATACATGACTGATCGAGATTATACGTTACAAAATAACCCCACCTGAAGAACTCTATTATATTCAACTTTCAGCTAATTGTTATTACATTAGGAAATTGTATCTAAATTAAAAAAAGTATAAGTAAATAATTAAAACGATGTCTAGTGTAGAAATCGCAGTTACTCAGTATATGGTTCGCGAAAAGAAAGAATGTTGTTTATCACAACAATGATGTTTTTTTAGGAGGTATTAATGAGAAAAGTTCATGGAAGATGGACTGGTAAACGCTCATATTTATAGTAAATTTAATTTCATTCGTAGCTCACAGGAAAAAGTTGTGGCTTGTGAGGTCGGCTCGCGCGGATCGGGTACGCCTAGTGTGGGTATGGGCAGGGTCTCTAGCAGAGAGGAAGGTGCACAGCCGGTTCAGTCACGGTACGCTATTGGCAAAGAATATTGCTGCCCTTGTCAGTTTAGGATTGCGATGCACGGTCAAGAGAGGCGTGAAGCCGGACTTGGGGACTGATTTGATACGCAACGGCATGGAGGGTTTTCTTTGATGGTTTGGCTTGCTCTCGTTTGGCTTGCAGGGAGGAGTGGAATGGTGAGCGTCTCACGTTATGTCCCTTCTGGTGGGAGGTTAATATGATCTTGTCATTATTTATAGGTGAATGAGAGAACTTATATAGATAATATAGCATCTAGTCTTGTTTTACATATAGTAGAATCAATATGCAAGGATAGAGTAATAATGAACGTAGGATAATCAATAAAGGTATTATAGAAGAGATAGTATTTGAATATTTGATATCACGATAGTAGAAAAACATACTAAAGAACTAAATTCTTTTATATATAACTACACCATCGCAAAGCTAAGATCTTATTGTGTGTTGCGAATATATTAAAGTTGTAAAAAAGTATACTTATGATGTGCCGTGATGATAGTAATTAAGTTTTTTTAATATGTGTTTAGTATATATATATATATGTAAGTGTTCTGATGTCGTATTGTATAAGTGTCTATGGTTAAGTGTAAGTGTTGTAGAAAGGCAAAATTTGAATATAGCAAAAATATATATTATTAATAAGTGATGCGTATCTCGATCAATCTTATCTCTTCTTAAAATGCAAATAGTTTTCATATATCTTAGTGTAGTAATCTATTTAAAAGTAACTCTGTTAATACGGCCGAGAACCGAAAAAAATTTACAATTATAGTTGTTAAGAATAAAGATTATAATTAAAAATGATTAAGAAGATATAATCTCATAAGCATATCGTTCGTAATATATAACCACAATCAGATTGCACTCATACCTTATTACCTAGGGTAGACAACATTTAGGACTACTTTCTAGGTCTAGGTAGAGGCTAGAGAAAGGCTTGTTAAAAAAAGTGTTAGTACACTTCAGTTTAATAGCACTAATGGAGCACTGTCAGTTGGCACTATTAGCACTCACTTTAGGATACTTACCATTGGCATCTCACTTATGCACTTCATATAATTGGACACTCATGGCACTCACTTTGGCACCACGTTGCTACTGCATTAAGATTACTCTAATAGTATTAAATATCTAATGTAAAATTAGAAACCCTTATAGGATACTTCTTACGGTAGTCTGAAGGCCGTTAAATGATGGAGCAAGCAATAAATACTAAGTCATCAAAGCTGTAAATCAATCAATATAAGATGCAACAGAGATGAACGTCATCAAGATGAGCTCACAAATAGTTGAAGCCATCTCATAAGTTGTATATGAGGCACGTGTAGGCTAAGTATATAGGTGTATCTCTAGGTTAGAAGGCTGGTGGAGTCTTAGGTTTAGGTTATGTAGGTGTAGGGCTATGAGTGAGGTACTGGGTAGAGTGACTGTTAGGTTTAAGGTGTAGGTGTGATTTAGAGCTAGGTGTGGGAGGATGGGTGTAGAGTGACTAGGTATGTAGTGTAAGCTACGTAGTTGATAAATACTGTTGTGTGTAAATTAGAGTAGGATCA
>JABUQX010025033.1:10000-12500 GCA_015478945.1 Trachelipus rathkii | reverse complement strand
AGCTAAGCGGAGATCCCCCTGCCAACGGCGACACCCCCTTCAAACCATAAAACCAACGTCAACTTTAAATGATTGTGATTTACCCTTATATACTTTTTTCAGACTATGAAAAAACTGCGAATTTTCTATTCCTTTTCCCGAAAGGAAATTTTGTAACAACATAGAAAACTATTTTCATCAAAAAAAATAATAATAACAAAAAAACCTGCAGTTTTCATCAAATTTTTTTCCTTTCCATGTTCTCACTTACGGAAACCTGGACAAAGTTACTTAACGCCCACACGGAACGGGAGCTCGGATCAAAAAAATTTTTTCCCAGGTAGCATCTATGATACATAAATATATGTTCTAGGGTCGAAATGAATTTTTTTTTTTTTTTACCTGTTCTAGGGGCGAAATTAGGTTATGTTAAGTTAGGTTAGGTCAGGTCAGGAAAAAAAATTTTCATTTCGACCGACCCTAAAACATCTATTTATGTATCATAGAGGCTACCTGTGAAAATTTTTGACTGAGCTCCCGTTCCGTGTGGGCGTTAAGTAACTTTTACCCGGAAACCTTTTGTGAAGACAATTCTATCGTAGTGTGAATAGGCGGCTATTATAAAGGGTATTGTTTAGCATTTTAAAACTTGAATTAATCATTTTTTTTTCTAAGAAATTGTATAAAATACTCGGGGTAAAATTCAAAAATTCGCATATAAATTAGCACTTGTCAACTCTTATATTTACATTTACATGGGGGAATATTAGAAGTATATATATATATATATATATATATATATATATATATATATATATATATATATATATATATATATATATATATATATATATATATATATATATATATATATATATATATATATATATATATATATATATATATATATATATATATATATTAGTATATATATATATAACATCATTTAACTAGAGAACGGCAGCACCTACAGTAAAACAAATTACATATTTGGAATCAGTGTATAAAGTTTTTTTGATTTTTTAATATTTTTTTTTTTTTTTTTTTTTTTGCATTGATTCATTGGAAACATTTCTAAAAAGTGTCTCCTTGTTTAGGTTGAGCATGCCGGGGACAGAGGGGTGAGAAGCTTCAGCCGTTCACCGGAGGCCGAGGACGCCATCTTAGTACACCATGGTATCCCTTTAGCAAAATAACACCAAAGTGTAAAGGGAAGTAAAATTTTTTTTTTTTTAACTAAAGGTAAACCTAAAGGCAAACCGCAAAGATGGCAGGAGTCGGGGTCTCGTCCGTCCCCCCCTCTGTCCCCGTCGGCTCGAGCCCCTAATTTTTTTTTTTTTTTTTTAATATTTCTAACGACTAAATGCAAACTATAAAGATATGAAACCCTCCTTAGGAATTCCTTTCCGCCGATCTAAATATATAATTTGTTTTACTGTAGGTGCTGCTGTTCTCGAGTTACATGATGTCAGCTTTAGACACTCTGACCTATATATATATATTATATATATATCTGTTTCTATAAAAATTAGAAATGCAGGAAATATATATATGTATATATATTATATATATATATGTTATTTTATATATATATACCTATATATATATATATATATATATATATATATATATGTGTGTGTGTGTGTGAAAGAGAGAGAGAGAGAGAGAGTATATAGAAAGTGTCATCGAACAGGTGTACTTCTCCTGCACGACCTTCGCGCCACAGTGCGTCCCGCACCTGCCGTGACACGGAGTCGTAGTACTATAAATTTAGTCTATTTGACCAGATTGTGATGGGAGGTACTAATACCTTACCAAAAGTTGTTAATACTTAGTGAAAGTGAATCAGTTTGGTAAGGGTGGTGCGAACCCCCACTAGGTGGTGATAATAATAAATGTATTTAATAAAGGTTGGTGCCATTTTATTATTATTATTATTATTATTATTATTATTATTATTATTATTATTATTATTATTATTATTATTATTATTATTATTGAGTGGAAACAATGTTGAAATATTAAACTAATATTAACATTAAATATTCGTTGCCTATTATTATTATTATTATTATTATTATTATTATTATTATTATTATTATTATTATTATTATTATTATTATTATTATTGTGTGTTGTTGTTATTATTATTATTGCTTGTGAGGTTGCATTACTTTTTGTGACCTTTGCTTATGCGCTCGTATAAGGCTTGTGCATTTCATAATGCCGCCTGACCTTGACCCTTTTTGAGCAGAATGCCCAACGGGCAGACGAAGGGTGCGTGGGGCATGACCCTTTATTCATTCATCTCCGTATGGCTTGCTTATCTTGACAATCAGCTGATGAAGTTAGGGGGCTATGCCGCCGGATATATATATATATATATATATATATATATATATATATATATATATATATATAATTTGCAAAAAGTATACAAAAATGGATATCTTTATAAATTAGCACTTGGCAACCCCTTATGTCTATATGGGGGATTATTACCAGTTATAATAATAAATTA
>JABUQX010025033.1:0-5000 GCA_015478945.1 Trachelipus rathkii | reverse complement strand
TTTAATAATATTATTAATTGCTCTTATCTCAAATCTGTCTTTTTGTTTTGTGAGTGCGTTAGGGGCCTCTTATCCATATGGGAACTAAGTTTAAGTATTGTGTTGCTGATGAAGTGAAGAGTGTTGAGAATGTGCTCGTTTTATTTCCTTGGGGTTATAATCGATACACATATATGCGAAAATCGATTTTAAAACTTAAATAGGTTATTTATTATAGGTCTCAGTGAGATATGAGAATCACTTAAAACATGGGTTTTATATATCCAGCGTATGGTCGGTGAATTTTTTTTATTCAAATATAGGTTTACTGTAGGAATATAGGTAAATTGAGTGTATATTTAATCTCTCTCTCTATATCTTACTCTCTGTCTGACTCTATACTCCCTCTCATCTCTCTCTTTCTCTTCGTCTCTCTCTCTCTCTCCTCTCATCTTCTTCTCTACTTTTAACTAGATAAGTGATATTAGAGGGGGGTATAAGGAGAGGGGGTAATGCTTCTTTGTTGGTGCGTATCGGCTGCGTAAGAAGAGTCGCCAGTTTAATTGCTCTGCACTTAAAATGCACATCTTTTCCTTCTCTGTTACTTGAATTTTCTCTCTACAAGTGTTTACACATACTCATAGTTTACTTTGAATTGTTCTCTGTACAAGGTGCTCTATTTGTCGCGTATCTTCCAGACCATGAACGAAGTGCGAGTCTCGTAGCGACGTTCACGAACTAATAGATATAAATTTCATTAAACATTTACGACACGTTACGTTATTATGATGAATAAATAGAAAATAATATACTCACACACATCACACACACACACACTAAACTACACTAAACACACACACACTAACTATCACACATCAACGTCTCACGTGACTGTTGTTGTTATGTGTCAACTGATATAACGAGTCATTATAGTTACGGTGAACGCGATCCGGTAAATCTTAAATGGAGTGGATGTTAATTATTGTGATAATGTGAATATTTTATATTTTATTTTTAAATTGGAGATTTGTTTCATTAGTAGGTAGTATGATAGGGGTGAAGGAGTAATGATAATTGAAATGTTGGTGATATGTGGGTGGTTGGAGGTAGGTTATATTTGTTTTCTGTGACAGGAGTCTGATTATGTGTGGTATGTATTTTTCGGAGTTGCGCTTTAGTTGGATATACCTAGGATGTAATCATATTGTGTATAAGAGTGTTGAGTATGTGAGAGATTTCGATGAGTATAGTATTATATATAAGCAGTACAATATATCATTTGGTATGTGAAGCGGTGGTGATGTGGGTGTGTGTGTGTGTGTGTGTTGTTGAGTTGTGTGTGTTGATGTTGATGTGGTTAGTTGCAGTAGGTATTAGAGAGAAGAAGTAGAGTTGAGAGTTTATTAAAAGTTTATATTGGGTATAATCTAGTACCGGTAGTAGGGCTTTATTTCGTGTATATAATACCCTCTGAACATACCTTTGTCTTTTTGTCTTGTTAGTGAATTAAAAGTTTAAATCTTATTAATTTTTATATTAATTATATTTTATATTAGGTGACTATGTAAGGGTTAACCCTAGAGTTGATAGTCATTATTACGCTTAAATCAGTTTATAATTATACATTTTCATCCAAGTAATATATATTATATATATATATATATTATATATATATATATATATATATATATTAATTATATTATATTATATAGTATATATATATTATATGTAATATAATATTTTTATTATACTAATATTGGTGACAAAATAAGTTTATTATTTTTTAGGTTTTATAAAATTAAATAATAGAATTTTATATTTGTGATATTCTGAGTTTAAATATATTATAGGAATTAATTATACTCCATTTTTGTTTGGGTGATAGGAGTAAGGGGGAGCTATTATGTATAATAAGTACATATAGATTACCGAGTTTTTATAGTATTCTGATGGATATTACAGTTAATTATGCTTATATATTATATATTAATATATTGCTTACATGAAACTTGTATCAAGCAATTATTGTTTGCAATCATCAATTTTCTCATCTAAGCAGAAACGGATTTTTTTATTTATACTTTTTTTTTTTAATTTAAAGTTTCACACCTCACGTATAAGCGGCATTGACCCTTATATAAAGTAGAGTGTTTTTGTTTCACTATATCTTATTGGTAGAGTTTCTCTACCCTTGAGTTGTCCTCAAAAAACTTGGCTTCGAACTTCAACGAGCGCTATTAGCTCTACTATTTGGCTTACTGCCTTGAGCTTCGCCATAATGTGCTACTCCGTTTGAGCCAACTTACTGAGGTAAAATTAATCTCTCTTTTTTTTTTTATTGTTATCGTGGCGTATTATAATATATATATATATATATATATATATAATATATATATATATATATATTATATATATATATATATATTATTATATATATATATATATATATATATTATATATATTATATATATTATATATTAATATATATTATATATATTATATATATATATATATATATTAATTAATATATTATAATTATATTAATTTAATATATATAATAATATATATATTATATATATAATTATAATATAAATAATATATATTATATATATATATAATATTAATTATATATTAATATATATATATATATAATATATATATTAATAATTAGGATTCTCTGCCTATTTCGGCATACTTTATATAAAACAAAGTGATTCAAGAAAAAGTAAAGTAACAGTCTGATAAGCCACACCTACTTACCCAATAAATTGGCCATCTTGAATATTCTCTTGCCTTTTGACTTGTCTTCCATAAAGATTAATTAAGCTATTATAGCTTCTGTTGAGCTTCCAATGATTTTGATTCTTGCCTCTTCTGGCATGCACAAGATTTCAGAAATAATAAAAACGTGGTATCAGTAATTGTTAGCAAATATTAAAATTTGAGTAATAATTTTAAATAATAATTAAATGCCATTGGATGCTGAAATATAAATATATTTTTTTACATAGTTTAAACTTTTTTTTATTCATATTATATTTTTATTTTTTATTGATTTTATTAACATAATAAATTTTATATGTATATAAAAATATGATAATGCTGATAAGCAGGATCAAAAAAAATTTTAAATACAAAAAAATATAAGTATATATTTAAATAAATTTTAAATGGTACGTACTTTATTACATCAAGCGTAACTCGTTTTGCAGTCAGCTCACTATGAACATATAGCGACGCGTCTCGGAATATTCCCCTAGTATTAGCTAAAAAATAATCTTTACACCGAAAAAATAAGACTTACGTGATAAAGTGATAGAATCCAATGTAGGTTATGTCTTCTCGAATATATACTATTGCATCGTACTTTACTATATTATATCTATTAATCGCATATAAGTGTATAGGTTGAGCTTTATAGCTTTCGTCGATCGATGTAGCTAAGATTTGTAGCTTTATCATGCCTCATACTAAGTCAGTGATATATATAAGTATTTTTGACTATATAGTTATACAACAGAAGCCATATATGAAAAAAAATACGGAACGATATTTTACACACATCATTATTAACTTTTACTCAAACACTTAAATTTTCATTTCATTATTAATGTACACTATAAATGTGACATTTTTATTTGATTTTTGGACTCTTAAAACGTTTTTGTATATATTTATTATTGTAATTTATATTTATTATAATAATATAATTTTTCTCATATTTTCGTATCTTTTCTTCAATAATTCTTAATTAAATGCTAGTATTCAAATAATACTAACAATTATATATGAAAATTTAAAAAAAAAAATATTTATTCTGTCGCCATGACATGAAACTCATAAGTCATATATATATTAGGTAGCTCACCTCTACTAAATAACTGAGTATATCTACTCGTACTAACGACTAGATTTCGCTCTATAAATAACGGATATAATCATATGCTACTTACTAACTTATAGTACTTCTCATTGTGTTGTTTGTGACGAAATGGTATATAATAACGATATATATATTATATATATATATATATATATATCGAAATACTCAAGACTCACGCATAGTCGTACCAAATCTGTCTTTGTGCAGCGTTCTGCATCTATATTTCACCAATTTTTCAAACTTTATACTGTATAATTAAAATTTTATTAAGTATTAAACTTTGATAAGTATTGTCAAAAGGATAAATAGAAAATAAATGCCTATATATAAATTACATTAGTTTATAATTAAGACAAGACAATTTTGACAAGGAAAAATGTAATATGTGCAAGAAGCTAAATTTTCTCTTTTCTCTGTGAGACTCGCCTTCGTAGTTGGTTGTCCACTCTTGCTGAGAATAAAGAGCCACGCCACCATCATCGCAAATCCCACCTGAAACGAGCGTCATATATGGATCTCCGAGATCCTCTATAACCTTTCTCAGATATACAACAATCGAGCCTATAGTATTCCTCGTGCACTAAATCACGGTCTATGCGAGGAGCTCAGTTATATGTTTTTGTTGTAAGATTCAGATGAAAAGTAATTTATACACCTTACGCCAACCAACTCCCAACTCTTTGCATGATCCACTGCAGGAGGATGGTTATATCGGTATATATACGGATAGTGAGTGAAAGATTGGTATACATCCTCCAATATTAATAATTATATTTGAATATAAATTTTTATATATAGTAATATTTTCTATTTCCTTGTAGTGTTCTACCCACGAATCTATTAATTTGACACTGTTATTATATATATATATGATAACTATATAATATATATATTTTTATAAATAAAGTTAACACTTATATAGTTGCTCAAAATTGTACTCTACTATTTCTATTAATTGTTTATATATTGTATAGTACGTTATTGCACATTTTAATATATGTATGTTATAGATTAATAACATAGTGCACCGTACATGCTCCCGAAGAGTTTCAGAGTTCGCAATGCGTAACTAGAAAGAACTCGCGAGGCACAAAAAAAAGCCTAATATCTCAACACCTACTCCTCGTTATCTCTCTTC
>JABUQX010025032.1:7500-36861 GCA_015478945.1 Trachelipus rathkii | reverse complement strand
ACAAAACACATAGAGAGGTAGTACGTATGTGGGAGACATTATATAATCCTTATCGGCCGGTTGGCCGTATTTTTTTTCTCACCATATCATTACGACTTAATGACACCTCACCAACATCCTCTTTGATTGAGCTGACACTTGCTTTTGTTTAAGCTAACTCCAGCTATCGTATTAATTTTCGTGTGGAGGCCGTCTCTTTTTTTGTTCTTTTTGCTCTATGTTTTCGATATTTTGTCTGTTAAAGAAAACGCGCATGAAGTAGTTATTTATAAAGTTAAATTTGCCTTCACGCAATTTATTAAAGAAAATTCTTTTAGATTATAAAATTTATTAATCTGCAAATAATAGTATAATATAATATAATATATAGAGTGGACAACATTATCAATAAAACAAGAGGGTAAATAACTAAGTAATAATAAAATAATTAAACTATAATTAATAAATAATATAATAATAATAATAAATATAATAATAATGAATAATAATACACGCAGTTAATATATAGATAATAGATAATAGATAATATATAATAATAATAATAATAAAATAATAATATATAAATAATAAATAATAATTAGGTGTAAAATTCAATCTCTACGTCTGAGGCTTCGTAGTGAATTCGATATATCCGGACTATACGGGGAGTTCGATAATAACTCAAGATGTGGATAATAAATCCGAAATGTGAATTCGATATATATATCTATAGAGAGTCGAGGGTAACGTATTTAGCAGGCTTTATAAAATGGTAGTACAAGGTACCTGAGGAGACATAATATATATGAGGTAGAGATAGAGGCAGGGTAGAGTTATGCCGTCGCGTTACCTAATAAGGGAGTATATATACATAAGTAAATATGTAAATATACTATATGAATAAATTATATATTATTATATAACTATAGTATATGTGTTACGTGGAACAAAACTTACTCCTAGAACCTAACTTAATGCCCCCAAGGTACGCGGCCCTAACCTAAATGATTATGTAAATCCCCAAGTAGGCCTAACCAATGGATTTATTATCGCCCAAGTAAAGCCCTATCCTAATGGAATCAAGGGGTCCCCCCAAGTAGGAACTATACCTAATGGATTATCGAAAGCCCAAGCCTACCTAATAAAATATGAAGAGGCCCAAACTATTTGTGACAGCGGATTTTACTATATATATATATATATATAATATATACTATACTAATAATATATATATATATATATAGTATTATACGTATTATAATATATATATATATATGATATACAGTATATATTTAAGCCTCACGGGCAATGGCCCTATTCTAAAGGAGGGGGTGTTACACGACTCAACAACAATTCAACTAACGCAAATTACCGAGATGAGCACAGACGCGAGCTTTAAATATGAGGGAGATTAATTGGAGTATGGAATACACAGAAGACTGAAGAGAATTCACAGAACAGAGGTGGCAGGCAAGAAAGAAGCACCGCAGCGAACTAGACTGGAGTTGCTAACATCAACACAAAACCATGTGCAGACACAGCACAGCATCCCTTGTGCTGCGAGGGCGTCTTAAAAACGGGGCCGGCATCGCGCATGGAAAGCTCCCTGCGAGCACCTGCGCGCTATAGGTATCTTATGACAAAAGAGATAAGAAGCACCAATTCCGCGCCGGCAAAGATAAGACGGGTGACAACTAAGGTATATGAAAGAGAAGCAGATAAGCCACATATATACAGAATCCGTTACGCAACGCTACTGATTAAGATGTCCGGGCGTAATTTACGCAATTATTCTCATCCTTTTCCATAGTGTCTTCCGTCGATCCCAATCATATTCGTTAACGACCCAACAAGCCGGGTTGAATCGTTACGCTCAAGATTATTTCCCTATTTCACTCCCAGATCATCGAGAGCACGCGTTACTCCATACCAAAAAGGGGCCGGATGTTGACGTTGTATGAATACCTGCAAGTAGCTGGTGACGAGGAAAACAGTCTTCGCCCAGTCTAAAACAGTACACTTCCCCAGTTTCTTTGAGGACCGCCCTAGCAAAGCCATATGTGATGTGAGGTTTCCAAGAGCATTTTTTTTTGTTTAACCGTGTAAGCGAGGGATGTGCCTTAACACTTGTCAACAGGGAGACGCGAGACCCCCAACGTCGAAAGAAGATAGGAAGTTAGAAGTGTCTTTAGCGGCAGGGATGATTTGCTAGCACGTAGTTGGGTGTTCTTAAAGAAATTATAAAAATTGCTCACAAGCGTGCGACGCACCGCACCGCACCACCAGGGAAATTTCTATCCAAGGATCGAGACGAGAACACGAACTGAAAAGATTACAGAGCGAGAGGCAATTCTAGGAAGAAAAGAAAGAAGGAGCAGTAATTGTAATGAGGTTGAAGAATGAAGGGGTCGAGTCATTGACATATGAGTGGATAGAGTTTAGATGTGGCTTGAACGAGAAGATCATATAATGAAAGCAGAGAATACAAGTAGGAGGATAAAGACAGGAACCGCAGCCTAGAGGAACACCACTTATTGGACAGAAAGGGAAGAAGAAAGTCGCAACCAGTGGAACAATCAACCGAATAGTAGCGATTTTGAAAAAGCTAGAAATAGCCCGTAGCAGAAGAGAAGGAGGAAATTCCAAAGGAGGGGAGCTTGAGAGCAGTGACGCGTGCCAATCCCGGTCAAATGCTTTGGCATAGCACGTGTCATGCGCCACCGCCACGCAAGGTCTCGCACGTAATTACTGAGGGACTTGGAAAACCATGAAAGTCGTGTTAGATAAATAGGAAAGTATAAAGTCACCCAGTAGACCTCGATGCGCCCGAAAGCCGGTCTGGCGATCAGAAAGAAAAGAGATGGAGATTCCAGATGGTCTAGAGAAATGAGAGATTGAGAAAGCGGTTTGCCAGAGAATCTTAGATAGATATTCCAGCGTTAAGAGCTATAGGGGCGATATGTTAGACACGACAGGAGCGGCTTCCCTATCTTTTAGGAATAGACGGGTTGAGCATATGCGCCTGCTTCCCAACCAACTGAGAGGGAAAAAGTGCGTAGTATTGAGGCATAGAGATAATAGTTGATGAGAGAGGGAGGGATAGACGGAGACAGCCGCACTCCCTCAAAAACATCGGGGAGGTAATGCTCATTCGAAGAGTAGATCCCCTGCAGACGATTTCTAGCTGACATGAAAATTAGCGAGAGATGGATAAGTCAGAGAAACGAAGTTTTTCCACTCCCGATAGCGCATTGTCTCTAGCCTGAATGGCCAGAGAGCAATTACAATCGAACCATGGATTATGAAGAAGGAAGATTAGTCGAAGAAGGAATGAAACCTGGCTCATCGCCACTCAACAGAAGCGGTAACAGCTCCCACCTTGGTCCGGCTAGTAAGAGTCCGAAAGCGTCCACCAAAAGGAAAATGCAGTCATATCCAATTATAGTTAGCGTAGAAGGCAGCGCAAAGGCCCCCTACGACAATGTCGGCCCGTCAAAGATAGTGAGGCAGACAGAACGCAACAGGGGCAGGATGGAGCTGTTGGAGGAAGAAAGTATTAAGAATTAAGAGATCATAAGCGTTTGTGGTCGTATGTACCAATAGGAGCGAAAGAGGTGGTGTATTTATAGATGGCAAGGACCTAGTGGTGAAGACATAGGATCAAGTGTGCTTCAAGATTGGCTTACGCGAGGAACGGAATTCACGAAATGTTTGTGGGGGTTTTTTTAATTAGTTTGCATCCAGAGTCGTTGAGAATGCTGTAAGTGATTACGCCTCCTCTCCACCTAAAATGCCGTAATTGAGGAGGATCCAACCCTCTGTGGTCGTGTACATTGGAAATCGCCCTCAGATATGAGGACCTCAGTATCTTGGACGGAATGAGGACAGAAAGATATAACAGTCTCGTGAGGCGTAGTAAGATATTCAAAAAAGGAGGTGAAACTCCCTTTTTCTGTTAGGCCATCAAGAAGACAGTAGCAGAAAGCTATCACAGATTAATTTAGGTAAAAGCGGGAAGAAGCATTCTTAGGCCACACGACACTGAAATTAGGTGATTCGAGATTTCACCGAGACGTGTTTAAGGAGTGTTAATGTTAACAAGGGCACATACTGCCATCCTTTAGACGGAAATTATGAAATAAATATGTTTGGATACGTTAAACGAGTTACAGGATGAATTTCTTGCCAACTGGTAATTAGATAATTCCCAATAATTAGGGCTAGGAGTTAGAGCATAGATATACCTCGGATCGGATTTAGAATTTAAGCCACGGATGTTGGTGAAGTCAATAGAAAAGCCCGCACCGTATGCACAATCTGGCCATCCACACAAACACACTACACGCAGGCACACGGCAACACACCAACAAGACAAAAGCCGAAAACAAAACGATACAATTCATCAAACAACGCTAAAACCGAAGTTAAAAAGTTTAATGTGCAAAATTCAATTAAAAAATCAATTTTTTGTTTAATAAATAAAAAATAACCGCTCAACGTACAACGTAATCGACAAATTTCCAGATTTAGGGCCAACCTACAAAAAACTCGCAGACAACAAAAAAAAAAAAAAAAGAAAAAAAAAAAACGACAAGAAATAGGAAAAAACTTAAAACTAGAACTAATCTTTTAAAAACTCCACGCGCAGAACTTCACTGAAGTCTAATTAAATGGTATACGCAACTGACTAATGATTAATAAAAACTTTGAAATTAAAGCAAGGAGGGACAAGGGATGTGGAGGAGGAACACACACGTTCACATAAAGTACAGACTATACAAATAAAATAAAAAAAATAAATAATTAACTATCAAAGGCGGAGAGGCACTCAAAAACAGTTGATGTCTCGTTTGCTATGTAATAAATTTTTTCAGGTATACTAAGTATATATATATATATATATATTATATTTGATATATAATATAAGAAATATAATACTATAATACTATAATAATATAATAGTATAACGATCATACATATATATATATATATTTATATATAAATATATAGTAATAACAGTTAATATATATTGATTATTGTATTATATATAATTATGATATATATATATATTGTAACTATATAATATAATATATAAGCTATATATATATATAATATATAATATAAGTAATAGAGGTTTGTACATTAATGGGATGTGGAAAATTTTAATTACAAGTTTGGTTAAATCCTGCAATCCAATTGAAATGCTACTATCTTAATATCCTACTATTTTACTCTATGTATTTATATTTACAAGTACTCTCGTCTAATGTTTGGGTCGTAGCATTTTTCTACTATGTCTTTCATTTATATAATTTGTCCCAACTTGTCGCTCACATATTCTTTAGCGGGTTTCAATTATTTTTTAATTCATGGACGTGGATTATCGTTTCACTTATTTACATAGTGAGGACACGTCCAGAAACTTTAAGCATTTATCTATTGTATATCAATATTCTGTTGTATCTACCAGTATTGGGAACTATACAGTAATGCCGTCTCTTGTTTGTGTATTACAATTAATCTGAAAATCTGGAATTAATACAGACTACTTGCTTAAATATGAGTCTCTTTTTTTCCTTTCAGTTCTATGTCACAAACACCATCGAATTTGATGCGTCAGGTAGACCAAATACTTCGTCACTTGAACTCTTTTCAGAGCAGGTGGACTCTCCTGTAGGAACAGACACAAGCTTACATGAGGTTTTTGCATTAAAAAGAGGTATCACTTTTGGAAAATCATACTGCCTGAAGGCAAAGGTTGATCTCAGAAAAAATAAAATGTTCATTAAAGAATTACCTCAGAGACATCATTCAATTTCTTCAAAGATAATTTCTGTAACAAAGTACAAATAACATACAGAACAATTTGATAAATAATCAATAAACAAGGTGATTCTTACTCCCAACGTAAATATTAAGAAGGTGAGAAGAATTATCAGTTCATGTTAAGTTCTATTTATTATAATGTAATAATAATGTTTCCTTATTTCTCTTTATTACTTTTTGATGCTAAGACTAGACTAGTGTAATAAAAAAAAGACTACTAGATGAATAAAATCTGGATGGAAGAAAAGACTAAATTGAATCTAATAATAGCAGGCTTTAAAAATATTGTTAATAAATCATTACGAACCTGTAATAATGTCCAGTGATCTTCAGAATTCATAGTTATAAGTGAACTTTCATATTTTTTAGATGGTTCTTCTTTTCTATGTTTCATCTGGAACTTCTCCTGCCTTCTTCGAGCAGCAAACTTCTTAACAAAATCAGCCTGAAATATTAAGAATGATGAAAGTTTCATCAAAGTGACAATATTTAAAAGTCAGTGTGAGCTTAATTTTTCAATGCCACAACATTCTGTAAATATCCTTAATTACAAAAAAAAATATTTATATTTTCCAAATACTGCTCTGCTGAACATTAAAAGTTTTTATAAATGATAATTTTATTTTTTTAAATACAAATTTTGCCATCATTATGAAATTTAAAATTATTTTACCATTACTTGGAAAAATTTAATTGGATTGATTTTACATATTAATAGAAAAAATTGAATTAGATTTGTATATAAATATTTAACTTAGTTGACATTTACATTTCTATGAACGATTATAGCAAAGTATTCATAGAAACTTAGGAGCTACCGAGACTTCTGAAATATGAAAGTAATTTCTACAAAGATCAGAAAACAACTATTATAACAAAGGTGAACATTTTGAGGCCAAACACAAATCTGGAAAAATACTTCCATTAAATCATGTGTATTTAAATTAAAATTAAATGAGGTGCCCCAAATAATAATAATAATAATAATAATAATAATAATAATAATAATAATAATAATAATAATAAAAATCAACAACAACAAAACAATGACAATTTTCTAAAAAGCCAACATATAATTTAACATAGGGCTACTAATATTATTAAGTTTATCAATTCAGCATACATATTTTGATAATTTTGAAAAGTTCATAATTACTCATGAAAGTATTTTAATATATATAAACCTCATTTTACTTTAAACTAAATATTTACGTTTTAGTTAGAAAAGATTTTAATGAAGTTTTCCTTCATACTCACATGGAATCCCCTTCTTGACCGATTTTGAGTTTTAGTTTTATCATCAATTGATGCAAGCATTGATAAGATTTGGTTGTTTTGTTATAAAAAAGTTCTTCTCCCACAGTAAAATATATTTCCTTTTTTTCTACTTTATATCGACGTCTTCAATCAAACATCGTTGCTGAAAAGTTATATATGGTAATTAACTTTTGTCTCTCTCTTTAAAATATTTAAAAGTCAGTGTGAGCTTAATTTTTCAATGCTACAAAATTCTGTAAATATCCTTAATTACAAAAAAAGAAAAAATATATTTTTCAAATACTGCTCTGCTGAACATTAAAAGTATTTATAAATGATAATTTTATTTTTTTAAATACAAATTTTGCCATCATTATGAAATTTAAAATTATTTTTAACCATTACTTGGAAAAATTTAATTGGATTGATTTTACATATTAATAGAAAAAATTTAATTAGATATGTATATAAATATTTAACTTAGTTGACATTTACTTTTCTATAAACGATTATAACAAAGTATTCATAGAAACCTATTCTGCATCAATATTCAGAAAAGTAACAAAAATTTGTTACTTTATGTAAACCTCTTTTCATGGATAACGGATTACAAATTTCAGTATCATCTGAATATAGTAAGAGAAAAAGAACATTTTCTTTATGAGCAACATTTAGTGGATGATTGTTTCAGTAACATCTTTAATAACAGTTACAGAGAGTTTATATGAAGTAAGTTTCCTAGAAAATGCTTCATGACAGAAATCATCCTTTCATAAATGAATCAAGAGTTTTTTAAATCAATTATATGGCATTTAAAATTATAATTTATTGCAATTTCTTTTGTAAAAGTTAATTCTCTTCCAACTTGAACTAAACTTTTTAATATATAGGTGAACAATCAATTATATGGCATTTAAAATTATAATTTATTGCAATTTTTTTTGTAAAAGTTAATTCTCTTCCAACTTGAACTAAACTTTTTAATATATAGGTGAACTAGGGTTGTGTCATGAAGTTCACTTAATATTAAAAAAGAGTCAACAATTTTATCTAAGGCCACAATGGGAACAGAATGTGTACTTTGTAATTCAAGAATAAGTTTAAGAAATTTGTTTTGAAAATCCTCACTTTCTGTACTGATCCTGAATGCAACATTTCCATGTCTGGATATTCCCATATTAATTTCAAATTCTACATTATAATTGCAATTTTATTGTGATCAAAAGCTAATTTTAGAAATATAAATTTTTCATTACAATGTACACATTCTGCTTTGTATCCTGAACTATGAATTCCCTTATGCATTCTTCTGAAGTGACTTCTCATAAGTTCACAATTATTAAAAGTATGAAAACATTTAAAACAACTTACTTGCTTTGAAATAGTAACTTTAGATGAAACTCCTGGACACGATGGTTAAGGATCACTATTTGTAGTATATGGTTTGTCTGAATTAATTATCAATGGCTTCTGAATTTGTAAAGAAATTGACACTCTTCAACTCTGAACTTAATTGCAGAGGTCTGCTATCTTCAGTAACAAAATTTTCATGATGCAACGCTGAGGAACATATATATATATATATCGTATATAATTTAAAGATACGCATACAACAAACAAATAATACATAGCCTACTTCTAAAATTAATAAAAATAAGTTCTTAAATAATTGAATAGTTTAGTACTTGAATTAATAATAAAGTAAAAACATTAAATAGTTCTTAAATTAATTACAGAACTGAAGAATCTTGATAAAGAATATTGATGGTAGTATTTTCTATGGGTATAAGGTTGAAGAATATTAAAGCTTAATAAAATTAAAACTTGTCAAAAAGTCTAATGAATAAATTATATATTAAATTATAGAGCGCTCTTCAATAAAATATAAAGCCACCATCCAAGATAAATAATTATCACAAACTCTGAACAGATTTTGAGAAAATGTCAAAAAAAAATATTTAATTTATTTATTTTTATGTAGGTTTATAGTAATCAATATAATAGCTTTAGTAATTTCTTTATTTGTTGTAGCAATTTGGCGTGTGACAGCTCACCATATATGAAGCAGTAATAAGCTAAGTAAGCTAACGAAATGATAAAATATATGAGCAAAGAAAGGCTACAATATAAACTGGTGTAGAATAAATATTATCGATTTAGATATTATCTTTTCGTAATTTATGAACATATTAATTAATACAACTATATCAAAAACATTAATGATACAGAGAAGTATTGTAAAATGAATACTTATTAAAGATTTTGGAAACTTTTTTAATTCGTCAAATAACAGATCTGCTATAGGAAGTAGCTTTACCAGACTTGTGTACTAAGCTAATTCAGTATATATTGATTATATTGAACGTTACAGTAACATCTGCAACAGGCTGATAAAGGTACGTTATTCACAAAGCTCAAGTTATATAATATAAAAATCTTTAAGGAACAACTAATGCATCGTGATTTTATTAAGTAATATACATTAAGAAAATGAAACATTATCCGTTATAATCTCTTTATGATTAATCTGAAAGAAGTTGGATTATATACTATTCATGGCAATGAAGTACCAAATGACGTTTTTAGGTAAAATATACATATAATAAAGCATTATCAATACCTTTTATGTTAGAGATTATATTTGACAAGGTACGTTGACGACAAATATTCACGGGCATGTAGGGGCTCGAGCACGACGGGAACACAGGGGGGTACGTTTTCCAGACCCCGTAGGGGAGGGGCGGATAAACCCCCGCGATTATTTGTGCTCTCGAATTCAATCTTCATTTCTAATAGATGAGTCGAGGAGGTTATCCGAAGACCTCCGGAAGGGAGGAGATACTTAGTCCTTACCTCTGTTCCCGGTAAGGCCGAAGACCTACGATCATTACCCTGCCATCTAAGGTGCGGTTAATACCTTGGTGGATCTTTAATAAAATAAAAATAAAAAAAAAATTAATTAAGAAAGTCTAATTTATATTTTAACTGAGAGTAACCAAAATAACAAGGTCTCCAAATAGGCTCTCTAATCATTTATCATATATAATAATTAACAATATAATATTATTTTATTTTCTTTTAAGCTGATATTTTCATTACTAAAATTTTACCAGGATTCCAAATAAAAATGTATATATCATTTCGGCTGTATAGCTAATTAGTATAGTTATTGAGATTTTTATTTTTTTTTTTATTTATTATAATCATAATTTATTTACCGCAATAAAATAATTAAGTACACCATATACATTCCAGCAAATTATATTATTAACCTATTCCTCAGTAGCTATTTAGATATTTTGAGAGATATGAGTATATTAGGTATAATTTAGAAAGAAATATTATTTTTATATAGACTAGTTAATTTTAGATAAAATACATCTTTCCACATATGATTATATATAAATATATTTAAATATATAATATATATATATTAATATTAATATTATATATATACTATATAGTAATATATAATATTATAATATATATTATATATAATATACTATTATATAATAGTATATATATATTATATATATATATATATAATAATATAATATCATATATAATATATAATGATATTATATGTCAATTTAATAGATATGATACTATCATTCATTTTTGAGAGGAGGGGGAAATATTAGTAATATTTATGATAAATATAGTAATATTATAAATACATTGGAAGCAGAATGTATAATAAGTGTAATTTGTGAGACGATTTGGATATTAAATTTTGATAAGATAACAAAAAGTGAATAGTCTTTATAACTAACAAGTATTTTTATTTATCCTTTTATAAAATTGAAACTAATTTATATCATTTTACATAACTCTTTCCAAAATAAATGTCATTCCTTTGTTCTTAATGCACACACCTAATTATTCGCATCATTTGTAAAAAGAGTTAGTAAATCAGATATAATTTATCGAATATAAGCCATATATATATTATACTTATGCTAAGTAATTTGTCGAGAGCGAGCAAAATTTATAGCATTAAAGTTAGAAATATGAAAATAGGTATAATATATAATAACGCCGTATCATCATGTATGAGATACTCTTATCTATAATACTATATATTTAAAATTTCATGTAATAAATTAAAGTAAGTCAGAAGAATAGATATTCACTAAGATATCATTCTCCTAAGTACCCTCCAATAATATACTATACGTAAAATAAGTACATAGCTTTACGGCAAGAAGAGGTCAATTTCATAGGAAGGTATATGACGAATTTACCGAGAGTAAATCTGATCACTAAATTCTTTCACTAATAAGAAGTATAGAGACCAGGTTGAGGTAATATAACGCTGAGCTGGAAAAAAGCTTCACGTGGATACTATTAATAATTATCGCCTACCCAAAAAGGTAATCTCACACAGTTTGGTTCAACTTCTTGTTTACTTTAAATTAAATCTTTTATTTTGAAATAAATACCTCATTCACGAATATATGGATCTTTATTCCCAACATCTACTCTTATATATGGTATATATTATATGCAGTGCTCTAATTTAAAAGAAGCCACAAATAACTACTACTCCTCTTCTTCATAATTAATATAATTGGTGAACCCAGGATAGGAAATCAACTACCAGAACTTCAATCAGTTAGCCTTATCTGATTATAAACCTCCCCCCTATATCTACTATATATATACTAAAAAAAAAAATCAAATAAAAAAATAAACAAGCAAAATGAAGAAGAAAAACCTACAATAACACACTAAAATTCCCTACAATCAGAACACTCACACCAATAATTCTTATCAGGATTCGTGAAAGGAGTAATATAATTATCAATATCATATGGTAATTAAATTTCAACTTTTAATTATATATATATTATCACTCTTAGCATAAACTCCTTCACGGTGATTTTAGATTTCTTTCATTACATTTATTTATATAAGTTTGGTTAAATGGGCAGATAACTCATTATATTTATTTGAAATATTTACCACTATAGAACTCTGATTCCTTTATCGAATTCTACTCAATTCGGTATGTTTCAACAGGTCTTAATATATACAATGTAAAGATAAATTCATAAGATACTAAAAGGGGAGCGCGCACAACTCTACATATGCGACTATCGCCGCTGCGTAGCACCTATGACTCTTAAGCTTTATCGTCCACACGAGTATAGATTCTATATCTAATCATTTTATTTAAAAGTTTTGATTATGGGCTAGAAATTCATTTTTGAGGATTATACCACTCCGAACTCTGATTCCTTTTCGAATTCTAATGGTTCAGTGACCGCTCCCTTTTATGTATAGAAGTAAAATATTTTCAAAATAAAGGACCCTATATAAATTTTATAAGCAACTTTATGCTATCTAACATGTGTCATACTATATATATATATATATAGTACATATATGTTTATTCTTGTCGTAACTTAACATAATATATAGCTTTGAATAAACTTAATTATTTCACTGCGATATTGATTATTCAAATCATTATATAGGGAGATAATATTCTAATATATCGGAATACCCTTTCATACTCAAACGAGGAAGAATCCACGTACTATCGAAGTAATCTATCTGGTATATCCGAAGACGTGCCGAATCGCGGAGTAACTAAGGCGACTATAACCGGTTAACTTGTGAGAGAAACCGGTTAGTTCATCCAAAAACTTGGCTCGGTGTATATGTGAACCGCACTCATCCAGATAATTGTATTGCGGATATTATGAAACTTCTGGTCTCTGCTAATCCTTCTAAGCATATTATAATATAATGTTATTAGTATGTATTGTATAATATCTATAACGATATAACAAATAATATGCTTGTGATTTATATAATAATTGACAACCTTTCAATTTTTCTGATATATATTAATAACATTACTTAGTATTTTTATGTAATTTACAATCTATTAATTTTATGCATATATGTTTTAGCATCTTAGGCTAAGTGTAACCAGTTATGCTCGATAATTTAGAAATTTTCATTACATTTCCATGTATCTAATATTATATTATTATTAACCTTCAAATGTTTGTATGTCTAATTATGTCTTTGGACATAATTAGATATGCTTGAATTTGAAAGTACTTTAAATCTATATTAATGATATTTTATATATTATTGTTAATTAATATTTCTGTATATATATAGATTATATAATAAGCATACTTTCTATCTACTCTATATACCTAGTGTATTTTAGGCTAGTCAGGGAAGTAAATGTAGACACTAACTCTCTTATTTATTTAACATTTGGCGTATTTTAAAAAAATGTTTTTATAATAATTAAAATAAAGCTAAGATTCAAATTTGTAAACTTAATTATTTCTACTGAATATATAAATTCCTCTGTTCGCTCGCTCACATAGCGCGAGGAGTGCTAAAGATTGTAGGCGTAAGTCGGAAGATGAAGATATGGTCAAGGGGGTGGATAGGGCTGAAAACACTCATCTATCAAAATCCTTCGCCGTTCCTGTTGCGTGATCGTGCTGTTGATCAGATCCATGCATTTAACCATTCAACTACTACTATCAATAACAAAAGCTGCGTCAAGGCAAATACACGGAGATTCATTGGTAACCGTGTATACACACAATATATACCTTTCTCCAGATCTCCTATACCAAACACCGAAAAACGGTACAGCTTTCGAGGTATCACTTCGGTGGTTTTTTTCATAAGTGAGAGGGCTGCCGACTATATATATATATAAATTATATATACCGAAAATTCGATCACATAAATTCTATATTCAATATAAGTATAAGTGAAGCTAAGGGTAGGTATATAAATATATATACTGACGCTTATGGAGAAAGTCCGTGAACTACCTATTATCGCAGCTACGAAGATAAAGAAGTTCCATTATCACAATATAACAGATTATTGTATATCACTATTCGAAATTAATTTTAAAGACGTAAAATGTGTGGTATCTGCAAATGTGTGTATAGGCCAAAATTTTACCTGCAAACCTCTATGTCGATGAATGACCATACACTCTCACAAAAATATTGCCCGTACTAATCCTCAGATTTAAGTACGGGATATAACGATGCCGCCTTTACTAAATTCATCATCCCATACAAATAGCTCCGTATAACTCATAGGTACCGATACCGATACCGATACCCGAGACCTCAGAGAGAGAGAAACCGAGCACTACAATGCGAGACAGGCAATGGGTAACCTGAACTGCATCTATACATCAATAATTAATATCATTATATATATATATATATATAATAGTATATTATTAATATCTATATATATATATATATATTATATATATATAATATAATTTAATATATATATTATAATTATACTATATATATTAATTATATAGTATATATATTATATAATTATATATATTAATATATATAATATTAAAATATATATATATATATATTACTATTAATCATATATATAATATATATATATTAATAATATATATAAATATTATATGTTATAATTAATATATATATATGAAAGGGTCAATATATCTTACTGCATCATTTTAAATGCACAAATGTTTTTATTTGGGCGGTAAATGAGGTGAAATTATATGGTTTCTATCAAGAAATTATATTTAGCGTAATTACGGACTTACAGAAGATAAAAAATACCATATAGAAAATGTTATAAATCATATATATAATCGCTGGGAAAAATTATTTCTTTTCTTTTTTATACTATAAAGAAAAAATTATAAATAAAATATTTAATATTGACTACAAACAAATGTCAAAATAAAAAAAAATGTAATGATAAAAAAAAAAATTAATACTTGTTATTTTTACAAATTTTTGTGTTATGAAAAGTTTATATACAAAATTGGTTGTTGGGAGTCGATAGGAAGTCCATTTTTTTTTAATCGACTCCCAATCTATTACGATCTCATCACTCACGATTATTTTGGAAATCGACTCTCACCTAGACTTACGGAACTCGGATCTCTTTACTCTACTATATTACCCTTGAAAAATGCTACGTAAAACTGCCCGACTCCAGACTCTACTCGACTACCCTGAGACTCTCCGACTACCCATCCTGAATATATATTAAATATATATTATATATATTATATTAAATAATACATAATTATATATATATTATATATATATAATATATTATTATATAATATTTTAATATTAATATATTATATATATATTATTAATAATATATATATATTATATATATATATATGATAATATTATATATATATATATATAAAAATAAATATATTAATATATATAATATATATTAATATATATATATATATATATATATATAATATTAATATATTATATTAATAAGTAAATGATATATCCACAGTGTTGAGCGAGTGGCAGCGTATTTACTTCAAATAAGCCACTATAATATTGGAGTATACATAAGCTTCACGAGTAAATACACAGGTATAGTAAATTCAAGTCGTGATAGTGAGTATATATAATAGTATATAATAACGAGGGTTTCAATACCCTCAACCTGAGAGTAGACGTAGCACGCTACGTTCTCCAGAGTACGTTTTACATGCCCTTTATATGGCTTCCAATTTCGAGATTGAGTTATATAGCCTAAAAGTGCAATATATATTTCTCCCAATTCGAGAGCCAATGTGGTTCGATGCGCGTGAAGGAAGAAGCGTGCGAGCGCGACTGCGCGTGCGCATATACCCATACACACAATGTTAATTATTAAATTATTTCTTAATTACGTCGAATCTGGAATCGTAAAAAACGTATATCCTTAGTAGGAATCGAGTTATTTTTGTACGCAATACTGAACTTACTGTATTTACACCTTCACCGCGGTATTCTTACATTCGAGCATTACCGGTTCTGAGTCTACGATATATATTACTATACATGGGATTAGAGTTATCGTATTGGGTTATAAAATTTGTAGAGGATGGCTAAGTATAGATTGACGCTAATCCTATTTGTATATATACGAAATTACTACGCTATGACTATTGGAGTATCTACTCCAGATAGAGGGACCAACCAGTCACCACTCATTATATGAGAATATGAAAGATGTCTCGACCTTAAAAGATTATGTTGGTGAAAGAGGATTCAGAGATGACAATTTGCTAGGGAGAAGAAATTTTGGTATATGGAATATGTCTTCTTGTAAGAAGTTTAAGAGTCAAGCTTCGAGGTTTCATGACGTACTAGGCGTGCTGTAGCCGAGGCAGAGTACCGAGTTATATAACATTCACCTCATAACAACATTAACAATGTTGGAATGGTCTTTCAAAGTTATCTTACATCTGCTCTATCTAGAGACGTATCTAGCGTAAAGTATTTCGAAATATATAAATTGTGTTTAAACACCGTATAACAAAAGAAAAGAAATAAAAATAAAAATAAATAAATAAATATTAAATAATTTTAAAAATATTATCATTATTACATAAAAGTGCGATTTAAAGGTACGTATAATATATGTTTTTAATAAAGATTAACATTATAATAAAGTCACAGTAAATCAGTAAATCTGAACCCACAGTCAAGCACCATCCACTGTCCAGTCGTGATATATTTTATTAGCTAGAACAATAAAACAAGAAGAAGCAATTTATTAGCTAGAGACATGTGATCAAACGATATTAAGTTGATCACTCACATTATCTACTTTATGATAATCTAGTAAAATATCAGACCAAATAACATATGAACAGCTCTTTTTCAGATACTGCTATAAACTGTCCATCGTGATCTATTATATATAGATCTATTGATCTATTATTGATCTATTTGATCTATTGATTAAGGTCATATTTTTTACTAAATTGTCATGTTTACTACCACTAAAGTACAGTATTAAATCAGTATAATCAAAGCACCACCCAACCTATACCATCTATTTATACTGTCTCAATTCATGATCTATTGATTCTATTGATCTATATTTTGATGTAAGGTACAAAATTTTTTATAACTAAAATTGTTATAATTATTTAAATATACATATAAATCACTAAAATTATCAGTAAATCAAAACACCACAATCCATTAAATCACCCAACATGTCCCAGTATTATCGTTATGATTCTATATTTTAGTATTCTATTGAGATTATTTTAATTATTATCTAATGTAATCTACTTGATCTATTGATTCAAGTCAAATTTTTAACTAATATGTAATATCAGTTTTATAACATACCTATTAGAATCAGTAAATCTAGTTATAGTATAAGATCAATTAACTCAAACCAATCTTTCAGACCACCCTCCTAGTCCATGTATTCTCTTGATCTATTGAGATACTCATGAGATCTATTGATTCAAGTCGTTTTTTATTAAAATTAAACATATTATGCAATATAATAATACATAAAAATCAATTATTCTTTATACAAGATACTCAAATCATATTATGTTTAGACGTACCAAAGTATCTCACACAATTAATAAAGCTTACTTAGCATCATTCTGAACTATGAATAAATAACACCCTAGCAAGACAAACCTAACACAAACTTGAAATCTAGGACGATAAATGGATGAGCTATTAAGCGTTAACAAAGATGATCCATACTTAACACAGTTAAAGAGTAACTAACAATTATACCAAGAAACGTAACCTATTCACACACATTTTTATGGTCTTAACATTTTCTCTCTCTCAACTTAAACATGTTAAGTTTAATAACATGGTAATGATATTTGAGAGATATAGAGAATACAGCTACAGCGATTGTGTAGTTATCATATCAGAGCAATGAGAAGTTATGACAATTCGTCAAAACAATTGCCCGTCAGTAGGAGATTTTAATCTTACAGCTTGTACGGCATTAGTGGAATAACTTACTACAAATCTCAAATACGCAACATCACCTAAAAAACATGCAACATCATGCAAGCAGAACAGCCTATAATTACATACAAAATCGACTCCCCTCTCATGATTCTGGCAAATTTCTGGATTCGATACCCAACGTCCACGGTGGCTAGAATCTTCCAAATGCGTGAGCCGCGGGGCAAGGCTTTGTTATCAGAGCCTCGTATAATTCTTAATCTCCGCATTTCATTCACATTCGCTTAGGAAAATATATAATAAATTCAATAATCTCCTGACCAAGAACCTAATGTGGCAGGTAATGAACCTCCCAATTCATGGTAGTGTTCGGTGGCTTTATATATATAATATAATATAATATTTATATATATATATACATATATATATAATATATCATAATATAATATATATATATATGTATATATATATATATAATATATATATATATATATATTGAGGGTCCTTTTGCATTGCCTGAAGAGTTTTTTCTTCTCCCGATTAGCTACTGCACAGTCTTGGGACCACCAAGGGGTTGCCGAACGTCTACCTCCGAAAGATCGCGGATTGCAAGCTCCTGCTGCTGTGATGATATCTTGATGGAAGAAGTTCAAAGCATCATCAATGGTTGGAAACGTTTTGTTGAAGGGAGAAAGTGGGATAGGTGTGGCATGATGAAATGACGCAAGCTAGAATTGGGTTTTAACATTGGGCTCGGTGCAAGTTCATTTAAGACTATTGTGTAATGGTCACTGCCGTATAAGTAATCAAAGCGAGACCAGGTAAAGCGATCTATAAGAGAATAGGAGCAAAAGAACCATCTATACAGGAGGCAGAGCGTGTATCTAGACGTTCTTATGTAGGGAGTCCTGTGTTAAGGCATCCCAAGGAAACGGGTGTTAGGAGATCAACAAGGATCTTAGACTTAGACAAAGTGACATATTCGCCTCATATAGGGTGGCAAAGGTTGAAATCTCCCAGTATAACAACCGGAGTGGGAAGTTTCTTAAAGAGGTCAGCTAAGTCGACCTTAATAAGCTCACTACTCGGAGCCAAGTAGATCGATCGGACAATGAGGTCGGTGAACAGATGAATTCGTGCTGCCACTGCATGAAGTCTAGTTTGAAGAGGGATTGGAGAATAGGGGGACAGATTTATGAATGGGTATTCCTGCATCTCCCCTATCATTGTCACTTCTTTCTATAGAGATTAGAGGCGATTTATTTTCCGATGGTTGGAAGAAGTCGCGATAACATAGTTGAAGTTCCTGCAAAAATATGGACTTTGGTGTACCCCAAGTATTGGTTCGTCACTATGCTATGTCCCTGGTTATTCACCAAGAGTATAACATCGTAACAAGAGTCAATATACCCCCTGCTGGTATATATATATATATATATATATATATATATATCTTTAAAAACAGCATATATATATATATATATATATATATATATATATATATATATATATATATATATATATATATATATATCCCAACTGTTATATATTAAAAAAATTAGCACTTGAAGGCAATAACATTGTTCTCTCTCTCTCTCTCTCTCTCTCTCTCTCTCTCTCTCTCTCTCTCTCTCTCTCTCTCTCTCTCTCTCTCTCTCTCTCTCTCTCTCTCTCTCTCTCTCTCTCTCTCTCTCTCTCTCTCTCTCTCTCTCTCTCTCTCTCTCTCTCTCTCTCTCTCTTCTCTCTCTCTCTCTCTCTCTCCTATGATATTCTTATACTTTAGTTGCCAAACAATATTATTTTTTGTTTTCGTTGTAACTAAGGCTAACTAATTTATGTTTCCTAATACGTCTCAAACCACACCTTAACGATCCAACCTGATTTTTTATTCATTCCTAATGAAATAATAGCCTCTTTCACGAAAGAAATTATTTCTAAAAAAAGATCGTAAAAAATATTAAAAAAACACGTTGCAATGTTTTTAGTGTAAGATTTAAGTGTATTAAAACTCATATTTTCACAGATTTATTATAGGAGTAAAATTACAGTGCTTCCCTTCTTCTAAATGAAAGCTAGTTATCACTATATAAAAAACTATGTGATGCATAAAAAAAAAAAAAAAATTTGATTTCTCTCTTTTTTTTTTACCATGAATTAATTATTAAATTAGTTCTTCTACCATTATTGTTGGGATTTATCGTGCAGCATGGCTATCAGGAAAGGTGATGCTTATGTTATCCGGTAACGGTTCCGGCTCCGGCTCCGGCTCCGGCTCCGGCTCCGGCCCCGGCTTCGGTACCATCAATTTAACTAAACCCAGCTCCGGTTTTCTCAATTTAAATTTCCCAAATTCGGCTCCATCATTTTAAAATTGTTTGCCAATGTCCCAAGCTCTATGCAGCTACTTATCTTTCTCGATTTACCCTTATGCAATCATTAATTCAAATATTTAGTATACAAAATCTCTCATACAATATTACAATATTACATACTCATACAATTATATATATATATATATATATATACTATATACTACAACCTATTTATATATAATTAATATATATATATTATATATATATATTATATATATAGTTATATATATTATATAATAATATATAAATATATATTAATATAATATATATATAATATAATATATAATATATATATAATATATATATATATATATATAAATATAATAACTATAAATATAATATATATAGTATTCTTTACACTATGCCGACAACCTACTTTCGATAATGAAGAATAGAGATATAGTCGAAACTTGAATATAATCTATATCTGTGTTAAGGACGAAACAGGTAAATTTCAATCGTGGAATGATATAGAGGGGGTCAACCCGAGAGCGTAAGCCGCTACGCCGCTTATACCCTTTTGGCTTTCCAAAACCCGAGATTAGTTAAGCCTAACGTGTGTATTCTTAGGATGGTGTCGTAATTCTCGTCCGCAACGAAGATTACTCACCAGTGCGCGAGCGCGCGCATACACATACACATACACATTATTATTATTATTATTATTATATATTATTATTATATTATATTATTATTATTATATTATTATATAATATTATATTATTATATTATTATTATTACGTTAAGATCGATTTGAAGGAAATCGAATCTTGAGTCGAAAAAACGATCCGTAAGATCGTTTTTTACCTCTCGCTTCGGATTCCCCGTTCTTCTACGCAATCCGGGTTTGGACTCCGACTCCATGCCAGCCTGCCTCGACTCCGAATTATCGTTCGCTGCTAAAAATTGGAATGTTATATGATGAGTACCCTATCTAGACGTATTACTCCCCAGGTCCCCCGAAGGGACCCTCCCCATTAAAAAAAATTAATGATCGATAAAGCTGAAATTTTGTGACAGATTCAGAAGTTGAATTTCAGAAATACTTGATATGTAATCATTGGAGTGTTCCACCGGTGCTGGAGCCACTCTGCTGCCGGAGTTAAATAAACATTCGGTATAACAACCAATGTTGTTCTTTATATATGTTATTGGTCTGTAGATTCGAAAATAATGGTTTCAGAACCATCAAGCAAAAAAAATAAATCAATAAATAAATAAAAATAAATAATAAAATTCTTACACTTTTATGTTTTTTATAAACTGAAAATTTACTTTTTACATACCTAAAGCAGTAAATCACTAATCAAACCACTATCCAAACCTCCTCCTGACATCTTGATTTATAACTATCAAGTTTTAAGATAATTTTTACTAAAATTGAACGTTTTACATACCCCTAAGCAGTAAATCACTAAATCAAACCATTATCCAACCTCCCTCCTGACATCTGTGATCTATTATCTATTGATTAAGGTCAAAATTTTACTAAAAAGATAACTTTTTACAATTACCTAACAGTAAACACAAATAACCACATCCAACCTCCCTCCTACCACCCTCCTGTCATCTATTGATTAAGTCAAATTTTTACTAAAAAATGTAAGCGTTTTACATAACCCTTAAAGCAGTAAAATCATAAACAACCACTATCCAAACCTCCCTCCTGACCATCTGTGATCTATGATCTATTGATTAACGTCAAATTTTTTACTAAAATTGTAACTTTTACATACCCTAAAGCAGTAAGATCACTAAATCAAACCATCTATCCAAACATCCCTCCTACCATCTGTGACTATTATCTATTGAAATAAAGTCAAATTTTTTCTAAAATTGTAATGTTTACATACCTTAAAGCAGTATATCACTAAATCAAACCGCTATCCAACCTCCCTCCTGGACCATATTAGTATCTATATATCTATTGATAAGCGTCAAAATTTACTAAAGAAGTAACTTTACATACCCTAAAGCAGTAAATCAGTAAATTCAAACCACCATCCAACTACCACCAGCCCCCTCCTGTCCATTCTTGATCTATGGCTATTGATCTATTGATTCAATCACATTTCGAGTAGAACATAACAAAACATAACATAAAATTCAAAACAAATACAAACATCAACCAATATATGTTGACGTAACAAATTTCCACATTAATAAAGCTTACTTCGCATCTCTGAACCATGAATATAACCCACAACGACAAACCTAACAAATCTTAAACATGAATAAACTGTAAACTTAAAACAAAGTCCCCACTTAACACTGTGAATTAACTAACAAGCAATACAAAGACGCAACATATTCACACGTTTTTCTAGAACATATCACTGAATTGGCCATTAACATATAAAACATTTAAACAAAAATTTACCACAACCCTGGGAATTATCATTACAGATCAAGAGTATACTCTAAGCTAAACAAGTTTTCAATTAATAAAGATTACTTAACATCATCTGAAACTATGAATAAACCCACAACGACAAACTTAACACATCAACATGAATAAGCAGTCAACATTAACAAAGTTCCACACTTAACACCAGTGAAGTAACTAACAAAGCATACAAAGACGCAACCTATTCACACTTTTTCTAACATACCACTGATATTTTTACATTAACTTAGTAATATTTAACAAAAATTTAAAACAACCGTGTGTAATTATCATACAGACCAATGAGTATACTCTAACGTAACAAAGTTTTCACATTAATAAAGCTAACATAGCATCAACTAACTAAGAAAATAATGTACAACAACAAACCTAACACATCTTAAGCAGGAATAAACTGTTTAACATTAACAAAGTTCCACACTTAACACCAGTAAAGCAATTACATGGTATGCAAATACGTAACCTTATTCTATTACTTTTCAAAGCATAACTCTAACATATAATGTAATCTTACACTAATATGTAATTATTTAAACTATTTATCACAACATTGGTTAATTATCATACAAAGCAGCGAATATACTCTAACGTAACAAAGTTTCCACATCAATAAAACTAAAATATCGTTACATGAACCAAGAAAATAATGTACAACAACAAACCTATCGCACCTTAAACACGAATAAACTGTTAACATTAACAAGATTCCACACTTAACACCAGTAAAGCAATTAGCATGTATGCAAAACGTAACCTAAATCTTACTTTTCAAGGCAAAACTATCCACCATATTAATGTTATATTCTTAACACGTAATACATTATACATTTAACTAAGAATTCTACTAATCAAATGGTTGTCCATTTATACTGATCAACGAAATTTTATTTCCACTCATAATTCGTAAATAATAGTTCCACATCAACCACACACCACAATACAATAGTGTATCTTTATACAAATGATATTAAAATTAAGTAAAAACTTTACACACAGGACAGAACCTATAATCATACACCCAAGCTTATCATAACGTGAATAAACTGTAACATATAACAATAGTCACCTAGTTCAGTATTATAATACTAATCAGTAATATTATGCTAAGCTATAAGCAATTTTTCACATAATAAAGCTAACATAGCATCATATAAACTAGGAAAATAATGTACAACGTCAAACCTAACACCCCTTACGCACGAAAAACTGTTAACATTAACAAAGTCCACACTTAACACCAGTAAATAACTAACATTACATACAAAAACGTAACCTTCATACTTTTCCAAAGCATATCTCTAACATATTAACTTTAATCTTACATTTACACAGTAACATTTATCAAAAAAATGTATCATAAACCTTGACCGATTATCATACAGCAACGAGTATATGCAAACGTAACAAAGTTTTTACATTATCATATTAATATTTAACAAAATTTATCATAACCTTATCCCAAATAACATTATCTCTTTTAGACTCCTTTCCCCCCTTTCAGAAAATAACAACTCTAAACAGAAAATGATTTTATGCTATAACCATTTGCATAAATGATGCAATACTTATTATTGATCCTCCGACAGGAATATGAGCAATGTAGCAGCTGCCATTCGGTTTACAATTAAATATAAATTACACATCGTTGGAATAACGAAACTTCCTCGTGAAATATCAACAACAAGCGTAGAGGTGCGAGGAGATGTCATCGTTATCACCATTGCGAAAACCATCCTACTGAAGAAAATAGTGTATAAACAACCATTAAAATTAATGAGATTCTTTCTTTAAAACCATCAGAAGAAATAAACAACAATACGACAGAACGACCAATCAGTTTCAAAAGAGGATATATTCTCGTTAGGACAACAACAACAACAATCAACAACAACAAAGCACAAATTGAGTTCTTTATATACTAACCAACGAATATATGCTAAACGTAAAAGTTTTCACTATAATAAAGCTAACAATAGCATCATATATGGACTAAGAAAATAATGTACAACGACGATTATCTTATCACAACTTAAGCAGAATAAACTGTTAGCCCATTAAACAAAGGTCACACTTAAACACCTGTAAATAACTAACAAGCATAAAAAACGTAACCTATTCATACTTTTTCAAACATTCTCTAGCAGTATTAAACGTTAAGTTTACATTGAACAGTAAATATTTAACAAAATTTTATCATAACCTTGTTTAATTATCATACAACCAACGAATAACTGCTAAAACAAGCAAAGTTTATTCAACATAACACAAAAATAAGTTCTTTATTATACTAACCATCGAGTATAATCTAACGTAACAAACGTTTTACATCAACTTCGTAAAAACATAACCTTAACAAGAATATAATGTACAAACGCAAAACCCAACACACCATAACTACGAATTAAACACTAACATTAAAACAAACTTCCCCCTTAACAACAGTAAAGTACATAAAACTTCGTCCAAAAAACATAACTTATTCACACTTTTTCATGCATATCTCTAACATATCAATGTTAATTTACATAACCATCGATATTAAACAAAAGTTTACATAAACCTGGGTCTAATCATCATTACTGACAAAGAAATATAATGCTGACGTAACAAATGTTTAATAACATAGTAAAATTTAACAAAAAAATTCATCATAACCTCGTCTACAATATCATAATCCCCAGCGAATTAATCGCAAACATAACAAAGTTTAACCAAAACTTAACAAAAAATAACAAAATTTTATCCTAACATAACATAAAAAATAATTCTTTGAGTAAAATATCACATAAACGTAATAATTTACTGATTTTAAAGCAGTAAATCAGTAAATACGTAAATCAAACCCATCCCTGCCGTCCCCTACCCGTCCCACCCGGCCTTATCTATGAACTATGATTCAAGTCATACTTTCAAGTATCAGTTTTGACAAACAAACATTAAAAAATAAGTCATTTAAAAGAAATACGAATATATGCTAAACCAACAAAGTTTTAGCATCAATAAAAGCTAACAAATCATAACCGCGACTAGATATAATGTAAAAATGCAAACCTAACAACCTCCGTATGAATAATCATAAACATCCTGAAACAAATTCCCTACCGAATCAAGGAAAAAGCTTAACATGGTCAAAACAATACTTCGATATTTCCCACTTTCGAGCATATTAGCAACAGGTAAATCCGTATATTATCTAACAAAATCCCTTAACAAAGTGACCAATCTATCAAGATGCCAACCATCTTCAACTATAATTGACACTACTTCATAAAGTGTCACTCGTTCGAGTATAACATCATTGACCTATGCAATAAACATAACATTAGCAAAAGTCTAGGGCAAACCCAACATTATTCAACAAAAAACTTAACCATGTTCACGTTTCTAACACATCATCGTCATTTAACACAGTAATATCTTACAAACTTCATTTCTCTAACAAATCAGTTTTATTTCCACATTGTCATAGTAATTTTTAACAACCTAACTTACGAATAAACATTTTTCATTAACCAAGAAGATCTAAAGCAACACATCCGAGAGAAAACCCAGAGGGATTCGCCCCTTGAAAGGGGTGTGAATCCTGCGAGGGGATCACCCCGAAGGTGAATCCTTACCCCTCCTTCGGAGTGTAAAGGCCCACTTACACCCCTTCGGGTGATCCCCCTAAACGCAGATCACAAGGCGAATCCCCTGGGTTTCTCTCGGAATGGTAAGTGTTGCTTAGAACTCTAGTTAATGGAAAACGTTTATTTGAAAAATTAAGACGTTATGTTAATATTACTATGACAATTGAAATAACACTGAGTTAGAGAGAAATATGAGTTGTAAATATTACTGTGTTAACTGACGATGATGTGTTAGAACCGTGAGCCTAGGTTAAGTTTTTGTAATCTAATGTTAGTTGCCCTAGCTTTTGCTAATGTCTATATTTATTCATAGTCAAATGATTTATACTCAAACGAGTACACTTTGATGAAGATATGTCAATCATAGTCAAGAATGTGCATCTTTGAATAGATTGTCACTTGTTAAGGATTTTTTAGATAATACGGCTTTACCTGTGGCTGATATGCGAGAAAAGGGAACATATCGAGTAATGTATGACCTGTTAGCTACTTGACCTTTGATAAGTAGGGAATATATTCAGGATGTTAGCTGATTAATTTCATACGCGAGGTATGTTAGGTTTGCATTGTACATTATATTCCTAAGTCCTTATATTTGTTAGCTATTGATGCTAAAACTTTGTTAGTTAAGCATATATTCGTAGTTCAGTATATAAAGAACATTTTTATGTTATGTTTGTCCCAAAATGATACTTGAAATATGACTGAATCAATAGTTCAAAGATCACAGCGAATTGACGGTAGGGACGAGGATGTTGGTTATTACTATTACTGATTTACTGGCTTTAAAATCAGTAAATTATTACGCTTTACTGTGATATTTTTCAAACTTATTTTTATGTTATTGTAGGATAAATTTTGTTATTTTTTGTTATGTTGGTTAAAAACTCTGTTATGGTTCGATATTCGCTGTGATTATGAATTTAGACGAGTTATATGAATTTTTGTTAAATGTACGATAGTTATGTAAAAACATTTGTACTCAGCATTATTATTCTTTTCAGGTATTATGATTAGACATTGTTTATGCTAAACTTTTGTTATATAATATACGATGTTAATGTAAAATTAACATTGATATGTTAAGATATGCATGAAAAATGTGAATAATTACGTTTTGACCTAAGGGTTGTTATGTACTTTACGTTTTAAGGCGAAAGTTTTGTAATGTTAGTGGTTATTCGTACGATATGGTTGTGGTTGTCGTTGTACATTATTATTCTAGTCAGGTATTGTTATGGCGGTTTATAATCTTAAAAAACTTGTTACTTAGCTTATACTTCGATGTAGTTATATAAAAACTTATTTTTTGTTATGTTTGAATAAAACTTGCATATATGTTTACAGTTATTCGTTCTGTATATAATTAAACAAGTTATGATAAATCTTAAAAATTACTGTGTCAATGTAACTAACTTAATATCCTAGAATATTTTGGAAAAAAGTCAGATTAGGTTATGTTTTGTATGCAGTGTTATTACTTTACAGTGTAATGTGACCTTGTTAATGCTAACAGTTATCATGCTCCTAAGTTGTGGATAATTCGTCGTTGTTACATTATTTTCTTAGTCCATATGATGCATGCTATTTAGCTTTATTAATGTGAAAACCTTGTTAGTTAGCAATATTCTGGTTATAAAAAGAACTCAATTGTGCTATGTTATTGTTTGGATTTTTGTGTCTACGAAATAAACCCTTTTAACTGATTACATTGTCCCCAATCCCAACTATCGATAATATCATCTATTCTACTTTCTTCTAATAGGTCTAAAAAAAGCAACAATCCTCCATACCACAATAATATACCTGCTCATCAATACACTATTTTCTTCAGTAGATAGTTTTCGCAATTAACGATGACATCTCCCTCCCATCTCTACGCTGTGTTATATCTTCCACAGAGTTTCTTATTCCCAACGAGGTGTCATTTATATTTAATGTAAACCGAATGCAGCTGCTACATTGCTCATATTCCTGCCAGAGGGTCAAATATAAAAAGTATTGCATCACTTTATGCAAATTGTATGCATAAAATCATTTTCGTTGTTCATGTTTAGATGTTATTTCTGAAAGGGGAAGAGTTCTAAAAAAGAGATAATGTTATTTGGAAAGTATGCATAAATTTAGTTAAATATCACTATGAATTAATGAGTAAAAACTTTGTACTATTGCATATATTCTTGGTCTGGTTGATAATCTTCAAGTTATGCATACCATTTTTTGATAAATGGTTACTGTCAATGTAAGATTAACGTTAATATTTTAGAGATATGCTTGGAAAAAGGATGAACAGGTTACGTTTTGATAAAGTTAGTTACTTAACTTTAAGTGTGAACTTTTTAATGTTAACAGGTTTTATTAGGCGTAAATGTGTTAAGTTTGACGTGTAACATTATTTTCCTAGTATTTCATATGATGCTTATTACTATTAATTGAAAAACATTGTTATTTACCATATATTCATCTGATTAGATATAAAAAACCAGTGGAAACTTTGTTAATGTAACAGTTTATCGTATTGTAAGTTGTTAGGTTGTCTTGTTACTTATCTTCTTAGCATGTACGCTATGTTAGTTTATTGATGTGGAAACTTTATTACTTTAGAGTATATTCGTTTGATCAGTATAATTAAACAATGTTGTGAGAAATTTTAGTTAAAATGTTACTGCTGTTAGTGTAAATTAACATATAATATTTTAGATTTTGCTTGAGAAAGGTAGATTAGTTCCGTTTGCTATACCAATTGTTTAGTGCTTACTGGTTGTTAAGTGGTGGAACTTGTAAATGTTACAGTTATCGTGTTTAAGTCGATATTTGTGTTACATTATTTTTTGTTCATGTAAACATATTTATTTATTATGTGGAAAACTTTTATTACTAATAGTGTATATTCGATTGTTTTGTCGTTTAACTATCCAAAGTTGATAAATTTTATTAAAAAAATTTACAATATTAGTATAAGAGTAAATTAATAGTTAGATTATGCTGAAAAATAAGAATACACTATTTGCATTACCATGTTAGTTGCTTTACTGATTAAGTGTGAAAACTTGTTAATGTAACAGTTATATTCCTCTTAAGCATGGTGTTAGGTTTTTGTTGTACCATTATTTCTTAGTTTAGTTAGCTATGTT
>JABUQX010025032.1:0-2500 GCA_015478945.1 Trachelipus rathkii | reverse complement strand
GCAATAACAGAGCCTTCAAGAATGCAAAAATTTTTCAAAATTTAACAAGTGTTTCTTGGGAAACTGTCTGCAATTAGTTTTTCCAATGGAGTCATGCTTTCAAGTCATAAGCATGACTGATCAGAATAACTCTTTCAATATAATGAATTGATGAATACTCTTTTATAAATAAATTGTCAAACTCTGGGCCAAGATGTTGTGCAATATCTCCTTTTGCAGATGGTTTTCAATTTTTCACACATTTCAGCAATTTTCATTTCCATAACCAACTCTACTTCCTGTACAAGCTGTAAGAAGAAAAATTTAAAAGTGATAATTTACAGTAAACAATTAAATATTCAACTGATATACTTTTTCAAAACTATACTTTTATATTTTAAAAATAATAAATATATAAAAAACACTTATGGTGAAAGTATTTTGAATTTCTTATATATGAATTACAAATCTCATTTTATTACTAGAAGAACAGATATATATTAGTTTGCTTTCACACTGAAATTGACAACTTAAAAATAAAAATAAGAATTACAAAATCGGTTTCTGAATTGTTATTAACTTTGTTATTTCCTTAAATTGGAACAAGTTCGATATACACATTTATAACTACTATAGATATTTGATAATCAAATTAGATTGTAATGAATCAAAAATAAGGGTTAAAGAGAAGTTTATATATACTAACAGCTTGTGGGTGAAGCAGATATTCAGGATATTCATCCTCACCATAATTAAGTGCCGCATCTTTCCGTAATGTAAAAGTCTGCTTCAAAGCATGTACAAGTTGATTAGAATTCCAATCTTTGAAGGAACGACTCTAATATATATATATATATATATATATATATATATATAATATATATATATATATTATATATAATATATATTATTATATAAATATATTATATATATAATATATATATATAATATAATTATAATACTATATATAATATATATAGTATATATAAGTTTAAGGATTGCCACACGGTATTGCATAGGAATAATATTAGAAAAGGCTCTATGGGCCAAGGTTATGATAACTGTGGTTTGGGTAGGCTTCTGAATGAATCAAAAATATGTATGAGATATTGTAAGTGTGTAAGATAAATGGAATTGAAAGTGATGGTTTATATTTAATAGCGAGTAATCAGGGATTTATATCTCCTTGTTATTCAATATGATATGGATGGGTTATGAAAGATTAAGCAAGTTGTGCAGAAGTTTAAATGTTTAGAGTAAAGGAGATCGGGCGCCTACTTATTCATATGCGATGATCTTTTTGGGCAACTGAAAGATTTGAAAGATTGATAGAGTAGATCCAGGGTGTAAAAAAAAGGATTGAAATAAACTAGATAACAGAAGTTAGTTGTCAGTGAGACAGTCCTCAGTGTGAATTACTGCTTGCAATTGTGACAACTGACAAGGGATTCTAGTTTAAAATTAGATATATGGAAAAAGAACGATAAGAGAATTATAAAAGTTGAATGTATAGGGGAAGGTGCAACGTGCCATTAAATCTTGTGACGTAAAGACTAATCTTAAAGTGCCGCAAATCTTACATGAGTATGTTTGTACCTGTCTTAAGTATAGTATAACTATGGTCTGAAAAAAGTATAGATTAAAGTCAACGTGTCAATGGACCAATCTTAGACCTTTTATTGAAAAAATATAAAATGAGGAATGACTATTAGAGGTGTGGTGTGAAGAAAGGGCAAATGAGGAGCAAATAATATGAAAAATATGGAGATGTTGGTCATATGAAAGAAATACAGTCGGTGGTAAGCATTATATATGAGTGTTGGAATCTTTTAACCGCGGAATACTGGAAAGAAAAAAGTGATCAGTTAGTGAAACGAATGCAAAAGAGAATTGTGTATTTAGTTTTGGCAGACAGAATAAAGTGCATAATAGGAGTCATAAGGGAAATAATTTTGTAAGGGCATAGTGTGCCACCTGGCCAGGATGAATCCTACACTTGACATATCCCATAGTGATATCCGTCGCGTCCCCTAACTCTAGGTGGATTACTGACGCGACGATTCTCACTAAAGGTATAGAGGGGGCGGTAAGGGGCTTTCTTTTTGACTTGTCATATTCTTCTACTATTTCTTTTCTATGCATGTCACTCACCTTACCCCAGTCTTGGAAAAAAATATATATATAAATGTATATATATAATATATATATATATATATATATAATATATAATATATATAAATAAAAAATATATATATATAAATATAAATATATATATTATATAATATATATATATAGTGTGTAAAATTAAAGTCAAAAAATGCCTTTGAGGTCAATGAAAGTGAACTTTAAAAAACATATAAAAAAGAAAAATTTCTCCACAAAATATCTTTAAGAGTTCAATTATTTCTTCATTACTTAGATTAAAATTGTATTTGCTTCTTAACTTCGCACGCCTTTTTCTTCTTCTGTCTGAGATTGCCTTGTGAGAACGCTTTAAAAAAAAAAAACAGTTTAACTTTAA
>JABUQX010025031.1:25000-34238 GCA_015478945.1 Trachelipus rathkii | reverse complement strand
AGAGAGGATTACGGTGATGGGGAACCATCAAAAGTTGAACATCAATAAATCTGATCATCAAAGCCTGAATCATCAAATGCGATGTCAACAAAGACATACGTCATCAAGTTGAAGCCATAAAACGTTGAGCCATCAAAGTTGTAGGAGCACGTGTAGGCTAAGTATAGGTGTACGCTAGGTGAAGGCTGGGTGGAATCTAGGTGTAGGTGTAGGTGTAGGCTAGGTGAAGGCTGGGTGGAGGCTAGGTGTAGGTGTAGGCTAGGTGAAGGCTGGGTGGAATCTAGGTGTAGGTGTAGGCTAGGTGAAGGATGGGTGGAGGCTAGGTGTAGGTGTAGGCTAGGTGAAGGCTAGGTGTAGGCTGGGTGTAGGCTATGTGGAGGCTGGGTGTAGGCTATATGGAGGCTAGGTGTGTGTGTGTGTGTGTGTGTGTGTGTGTGTGTGTGTGTGTGTGTGTGTGTGTGTGTGTGCGCGCGCGCGTGTGTAGATGTGACCGAAATATCAAAAAATAGGGCTAAGCCCCAGGGTGCCAAAACTTAGGGTGGGCCAAAATTGACCCATGGAAGACCAAAGGGTTGGTCGAAAAAATTAGGGTGGGATACGTACAACGGTTGCTTACGCAACCGTTTGGCGCAACCCTTCTTCGAAGGGTTGCAAAAATTAGGGTTGCCGAAAAAATTAGGGTTGCCAAAAAATTAGGGTTGCCAAAAATTAGGGTTGGCCAAAATTGCCCCCTGGAATACAAAAGGGTTGGCCGAAAAATTTGGGTTCTCAAAAAGGTACAAGGCCAAAAAAGGTCAAGGCTCAAAAAGGTCAAGGGCAGGTAAAATTTTCGGCCAAAAAGTCAAGGTCGGTCAAGGGTCAAGGTCAGTCAAGTCGGGGGAGTAAAAAGAGGATAGGTCGGTCAAGGTCAGGTGGGGTAAATCAAGGCCAAAATTTAGGTCCAATATCGACATCCCTACTACTTATATATAATATTAATATATATATATATATATATATATATATATATATATATATATATATATATATATATATATATATATATATATATATATATTGATATAGAAAATAACATCTTTTTTAATAGATATGCGGTATATATATGTAAATAAATATAGATACCGTATATATATATATATATATATATATATATATATATCTTATATATTTATATATATGTTTATATATATATATATATATATATAATTATAATAATATATAAATATATATTATATTTTATTATGTTATGATTATTTTATTAACATTATATGATTATTTTAAAGTTATTATTATTATTATTATTATTATTATTATTATTATTATTATTATTATTATTATTATTATTATTATTATTATTATTATTATTATTATTATTTTGTTTTTACTACTATTATTATTATTATTATTATTTTTATTATTATTGTTATTATTTTATTTATTATTGTTATTGTTGTTATCGTTATTGTTATTATTATTATTATTAAGAAAAAGTGTAGGATTAAATATAAATTGATAGAGTGTAGGTTTTAACCTTTTATTTTATTTTATATTATTTTATATTTTTTCTTTTATTGGAAGTGATTTTAAGGAGTTTTAACGGGGGTAAATTTTAAAGTAGATATAAATTGATAGAGTATAGGTTTTAACCTTTTATATTTTTATATTGTTTTATATTATCATTTTAACCTTTTTATTGTTATTGTTATTATTGTGGGTGTATTTGGGGAGCGGGGTGGTGGCCTTAGGTGTTGGGAAGTGCCTAGGGTGGGGAGTCCCACAAAACGTGCAGCCTGGGTGAAAATAGATATAGAAGAAGGGAAAAGATGGGGAGGAGAGAGGTAATAAGGGTGGGATGTATGAACGTGAGAGGGGTAAACGAGGATTTGAAGAGGGAGGAAGTGGGGTTAATGTTTGAAGAAAAAAGGTTGGATGTGTTAGGGTTAACTGAAACTAAGCTGAAGGGAAAGAGGGAGATGGATTTTGGAAAATACAAGGGTATGATATCAGGGGTGAACGAGAGAGTGAGGGGGAGGGAAGGGGTGGGAATAGTTAGAGGAAAGAGGTGTGGGATAAGGTAAGGTTGTGTAGCCAGGTGAGTTCAAGGATAATGTGGGTAAAAGTGAAATTCGGGGGGGAAATGTGGGTTTTTATATGCGCATATGCACCAGTGAATGGAGCGAGGGAGGAGGAGAGAGAAAGATTTTGGAATGAGTTGAATGAGTGTTGGGAAAGTTTCGGGGTAAATGATAAAATTTGTCTATTGGGAGATTTGAATGCAGGTGATAATAGGGGGTGGGAAGAATAATAGGACCATTTGGGGTAGGGGAGAGGAATGTTAATGGAGAAAGTCTGTTAGAGTTGTGTGTTGAAAGAAGAATGATAGTGGGGAATACTTGGTTCAAAAAAGTGAAAATCATAAGTATACATGGAAGAGTGAGATAACGGGGGGGAGGGCGGTACTGGATTATGTGTGTGTAAATGGGAAGGATAGAGGCAGATTACTAGATGTAAATGTATTTAGAGGGGCGGGGAGGGGATATCGGATCACTATTTGGTGGTTGCAAGGTTAAGGTGGGAGGAGAGTGACGATAGGGAATTTATGGGAAAAGAGGACCCGAGTGGAGGTGATAATAGGGGAAAATAATTGAGGAGACAGTGTGTAAGAGGGAGTTTAGGAGAGGTATGGAGGATAGGTGGAGAGACGTGAGAGGGACGGGAATGGGGGAGGTGGAGGGGGAGTGGAAGAGTTTTAAGGAGGCAGTATGTGAAGAGGCTAGAAGGGTATGTGGAGTAAAAAGGGTGGGTGAAAGCAGAAGGAAAGGGAGTGAATGGTGGAATGAGGAGGTGAAGGAGGTGGTGAAAAGGAAAAAGAGGTTTATGTGAAATGGTTGGGAAGTAGGAGAAGGGAAAGCTGGGAGGAATATAGAAGGGTTAGGTGGAAGCAAAGAGGGCGGTGGAGAGGGCGAAGAGAAGAGCAGAAGATGAATGGTGTAGAAAAGTGACGGAAAATTTTGAATCGGGGAGTAAGATGTTCTGGAAAGAAGTTAATAAAAAAAGGAAGAAGAAGGAGGGGTTGGGGGAGAGGATTAAGGGAGGAGATGGGGAGTGGATAGGAGGAGAGGATAGGGTGAGGAAGAGGTGGGGGGAGTATTTTAGTGGATTTTTAAATGAGGGGGGTGGGGGAGGGGAGGAAGATTTGCAAGAGGTGAGGGTGGGGGGGAGTAAAAAAAAAAATTTGGGGGGGGGGGGAGGAGGGGAGGGGGGAGAATGAAATACAAATGGAGGAAATTATTAGGGCCTTGAATAAAGGAAAAAAAAGGGAAGTCCGCAGGTCTGGATAGTGTGAGAATGGAAATGTTACAGAAGGGAGGTATAGGGGTGGAGGAATGGCTGTATAGGTTATATAATATATGTTGGAAGGAAGTGGTGAGGTAAACCACAGGGATTGGAGGATGGTTGTTATGTTCCCGCTTATAAGGGAAAGGGGATAGGATGAATGTGGGAATTATAGAGGAATATGTCTTTTAAGTGTGGTAGGGAAAGTGTATGGGAGAATACTGATTGAGAGAGTGAGAGGTTTAACGGAGGGGAGAATGGGGGAAAAACAAGGAGGATTTAGGGAGGGAAGAGGGTGTGTGGACCAAGTGTTTACACTAAAGATGCTTGTGGAGAAAAGTATAGAGAGGAAAGGGAAAGTGTATGGTGTTTTTTAGATTTAGAGAAAGCATATGATAGAGTGAAAAGAGGTGAATTGTGGAGGGTGTTGGGAGGCAAATGGAGTGGGGAGTAAATTAGGTAAAGGTATTAAGGCCATTTTATAAGAATAGTAGAATGTGTGTGAGAGTGTAGGAGGGGAGAGTGAGATGTTTGGGGTGGTGAGAGGACTGATGGAGGGGTGTGTAATGTCGCCGTGGCTATTCAAAAATTTGTTTATGCTAAAACTTCATGTTGGCAGAGGAATGGTGAGGGAGGGGAGGGGGTGGAATTGACAAATGGGAATGATAGAAGGGAAGTGAACATGATATTGTTTGCGGACGATACTGCCCTAGTGGCGAAGAACGCGGAAGGGTTGAGGTATTTGGTGAGTGAGTTTGAGAGAATGTGTGGACAAAAGGGGCTTAAAATAAATCCTGGTAAGAGTAGAGTTAGTGTTTGAGGAGGAGGAAAGAGAGGAGGGGGAGGGGGTTCGAGTGGGGGGTGTAGTTTTGGAAGAAGTAAAGATTTTTAGATTATTTAGGGATGGATTTGGGTAAGGGGGGAGGGATGAAGGAGGAGATAGAACATAGAGTAGGAGAAGGAATGAGAGCTTTGAGTGGTCTGAGAGAAGTATGGAAAGGGGGGGATTTATCACAGAAAGTTAAGATAAGTATGTTTGAGAAAATTTGTGTACCAGCGGTGTTGTATGGGTGTGAAACGTGGGGGTTGAATGCCAGGTCCAGGAAGAAGTTGGAAGTATTTGAGATGAAGGGGTTGAGAGCGGTTTGTGGGGTTAGTAGAAGGGAGAGGATTAGGAATAGGGTGGTGAGGGAGAGATGTGGTTGGAGGAATGGGTTGGTGGGAAGAGCGGAGAAGGGAATGTTAAGATGGTATGGGCATCTGGTGAGAATGGAGGAACAGAGAGTGGTTAGGAGAGTTTGGGAGGCGGAGGGGATAGGAAGGAGAGGAAGGGGGAGACCAAGAAGGAGGTGGATGGATGGAATAAAGGAGATGCTGGAGGAGGGAGGGATGAGGGAGGAAGAGGGTAGGGTGTTGGCGAGGGATAGAGTGGGGTGGAGGAGGTGGGTGAGGGCGAGGTGAGGGGGGGTGTGAGTGGGAGAGGCTGTACGTACCACTACCCCGCTCAAGCGGGAAAGAGTGTAAGCATAATAAATAAATAAATAAATAAATATAATAGTATATATATATATTATATAATATATAAAGTATATAATATATATATATATATATACTATATATATATATATATATATATATATATATATATATATATATATATATATATATATATATATATATAAAATATATATATATATATATATATATATTTATATATATACTATAGTTATATATATAAATATATAGAAATATATATATTATATATATATAATATATATAAATATAGATATTCTGTATAAACAATATATATATATATTAATCATATTCAATTAAAAATACAATCAACTTTAATAGAGACCGAGGTAACTACTCCATAGACCAGGGGTTCCCAAAGTGGGTGCCGCGGCACCCTGGGGTGCCGCCAGCGTGTGCCAGGGGTGCCGGCACATTTTTTCAATTTTCACTTAAAAGACATCTGGAATGCAATCATTCTGATTTAGTGCATAAAGGTGAAGAAATCTTCAAACGCCGCCGCGCTTTATCTCTTCAGGCAGGTTCATCTATGATGGAGAGAATTTCTAAAAATGAAAATGTAAACGTAACTGAAGCTTCATTTATTGTCAGTTTACATATTGCAAAAACTGGAAAACCGCATACTATTGCCGAGACATTAATTAAACCTTGCCTGAAAGATGTTAGTTGCATTTTAGGTCCAGATATGGCCAAGAAGATTGATACTGTGCAGCTATCAAATAACACTATAAGCAAGCGAATTAACACAATTTCAGAGACAGTCGAGAACGAACTTATAAGAAGATTGAAAACTTGTGAATTTTTTAGTTTACAGCTTGATGAAAGTACCGACGTAGCGGGACTTGCTGTTCTTCTTGTGTTTGTGAGGTACCCATTCGCAATGCAAATAGAAGAGGAACTTTTGATGAGCGAAGTGCTTGAGACTTACACCACTGGCGACGAAATTTTCAATGCTATCGAGAAATTTGTACAGGAAAATGGTTTGGAATGGAGCAAGTGTGTGGATATTTGCAGTGATGGAGAGGCCGCAATGGTTGGAAAAACGAAGGGAGTGGTGTCTAGGATGAAGCAAGTGGCAGAAAACGCCACCAGCAGCCACTGTGTCATACATCGGCATTCCCTGGCAACTAGAAAGATGCCACAAGATTTAAAAGTCGTACTGGATGATGCTGTGAAAATAATTAATCATGTTAAGAGCCGCCCACTTCAAGCACGCCTTTTAAAACTTACCGCCGAAGATATGGGTATGGATCACTTCCACCTCTTGCTGCACACAGAAGTACGGTGGGTTTCAAGGGGAAAGATTTTAGCCAGACTGTTTGAACTAAGCGATGCATTGGTGGTCACATTTACAGAGCAGTCTTTTATTCAAAAATTAACTGATGTCGATTGGCTGCTTAAATTGGAATACCTTTCCGACATATTCGAAAAACTAAATGAAACCACCACATCTCTTCAAGGGAAGGGAGAAGCACAATTAGACAAAATAAAAGGTTTGTGCAAATTTTTTTTTGAAGCGTGTGTTAAGAGCAGAGACATCTCCAACTTTCCTCGGTTGCAAGAATTTGTCAAAACAAATGAGATCCATGTTCAACCGAACTTCCTCGAAATTATTACTGCCCACTTGGAAGGTTTGGAAAAAACCATTGTTGAGTATTTTCCCGATATTGATTCTGAGGATGTCTACAGCTGGATGACAAACCCGTTTTCGTGCGACCCGAAACGTAAACCTACTGGGATGACAAATGAAGCTTTTCAAAATCTGCTGGACATCAGTGAAGACAGCGCTTTGAAACTTAAATACCACGAAGGGGCCAAGAAGAGTTATGGATGCAAGTGTATGCAGAAAACAATGCTGTTGGCAAGATTGCATTAAAAAGACTTGTGCGTTTTAATTCCATTTATCTATGTGAGTCTGCATTCTCAACGTATGCTTACATAAAAAACAGATACAGGAGTAAACTTTCAGCGTCAAGTGATTTAAGGGTAAAATTGACAAAACTTCCCATAAACTTAAAAAAAATAATGAAAAATTCATTAAAACAGTTTCATTCTTCACATTAAAGGTGAATTCCAATGAGCATTAAATTTGCATTGTGTTTTCTTGTTTTCCTAAGACCTAAGACTAAGTAGTCAAACCAATTTAAGAGTAGGTGCCGCGAATTTTTTTTAGCACAACAAGGGTGCCTGGATCACAAAATATATGCTAGTCTATCTAAGAATAGTTTCTTACCTCTCCATGTATGCTTGAAGTATGTGATCGCAGACTGTAGAGGGACTTTTTCTGAGCCTTGTAACATTTAGACTGCGGTAAACACTTAATACATTTAAATACCATACGATCACCTTCGTTTGAGCTTACAAACTCAAAAAATTCTTGTAGGTAAGGCCAAGGGTTTTGTGATCGACTTCCTACAGTTTCACTTCTAGCATTAGCAGAGCTACTAACAGTAGCGATATCTACTGAAATATCACCTTCACTTGAAGAAATAGTAGGTATGGGACCGGAAATATTTTTACTTGACGTTTTCGTCAAGAAACGATCCATTTTATCAAGAGTGAAAAGTCTTTACGATCGGAAAAAAAACACAACATATTTCAGTAATAGTTGAATTTAGACTAATAACGCTGCGCATACAAAATGAAACGAGACCGGTACATATTGTAATAACATGTCTAAACTTGTTACGAGTTTGAAACAATTTCAAACCAGAATAAAATTAAATGTTTTATTTTTCTATATTTTTTAAAGTTGCGGTTGCGATTGTGGTGTAATTTTGCTTAAAATAATTGCGTCGCAAGCCAATTCGCAACTCATTCAAAATAATTGCGGCGCAATCGCAACCGCAACCGAGATAATTGCGATCGCAATTGCGGCCGCAACAAGTTGCGTCGCAAGTGCCCAACACTATATATATATATATATATATACTATATAGTATATATATATATATATATATATATATATATATATATATATATATATATATATATATATATATATATATATATATATATATATATATATATATATAACATATAAATATAATATATATATATATATATATATATATATATATATATATATTATATATATATAATATATCTATATATATAATATATATATATATATATATATATATATATATTATATATTATATATATATATATATCCGCTTCATTCAAAAAATCAGTCCAAAACTATAGACTATCTAAGGATTGGAGGTATCTTCTAATTAAGATATATATATATATATATATAGAAATAAAAAATAAATGTAAAAAATAAAAATAAATTTATCGTATTTTATATTATTTTTATTTAAACTATATATATGTAGAAAATATATATATGAATATATATATATATATATATATATAATATATATAATATATTGATATTGCTACTCAAGAATTTTGACCACGAGCCGCCACTGATATATTATTATATATATATATAATATATAAATATATATAATATATATATATACATTATATATATATATATATATATATATATATATATATATATATTATATATAGATATATATTATATATATATATATTATTTCCTCTTTTTTCAGAAATATCCTTATGTTTTATATTTTTGTTCACTCAACAAAAAAGTTTCTATACTTCTATATTCTATTGATAACTTTAATTAATTAAGTTTAATATTCTTAGAAAAATCATGTCAACTAAACCAAATCGAAAACACCTCATGTACTTGAATATTTTATTCTCTCTGAAGATAAAAGTACTTACATTTGTCAATTATGAAATAGTTAACACAGTTAATGGGAAACAGTCAGTTCGATCATGATTTAAAGAGTTTACCAAACCACCAGTTACTCATGGGGGTCACAATACATCTACTGGATCCTTTAAATTAATGCTACGTTTAAAACGCTCTCATCCAGACATTGCTGCAAAAGCTGTTCAGGATGAACCTTTATTTTCAAAAACTTAGACTAAAGTGGATACTTCTTTCAATTGTTAAAAACTTGTTCTGTCTATGTCAAATGAAAAATTCAAACTATAATTGATTATAATGGTTGTTAAAGATAGTGACCCATTAGGATTTTTTTGCAAGAGCAGGATTTAAAGAACTATGTAGAGAATTCGAAACTGGAAGTTTCTTTAGACCGGGAAAATATTCGAAAAACAGTTCTAGAAGAGATGTTAAGCAAAATAAATAAACTTAAAAAATTGCCTTAAAGGGACGCTTCCTTGCATTAAAAATGGGATGCTTGCACGCAGGCAAGCTAAATTTTTTGCTATTAATCATTAGATATATGAAATAATAAAAATCAACCGGAAATCAAAATTAACAGTTAATTAAAGAGGATTTCCCTACTATCCTAAAATT
>JABUQX010025031.1:2500-15000 GCA_015478945.1 Trachelipus rathkii | reverse complement strand
CCAAATTCAACAAAATTTCATATAAATTTATAGGCACAGGTCTAAATGACAGACAGTTTTTCAAATCATCTGAAAATACACTAAAACCTTAAGCAATTCCCCTAATATTTATTGATTGACCTTAATAATTTATTGGTTTAGTTTTATCGCATTTTTTTATTTTGGTTTTAAGTGTTTAAAGATTTGTTTAATAAGGTGATTGTTGTTGTTTTTTTTAACTGTTTTTATTTATTTACTGTGATTGTTGTTTTTTTTTTGTTAATTTTTTTTAGTTAGGTTAAATTTATTTTCAGTTTATTTGGTCAGATTAGGTTTAGTAAGGCTAGGTTAGTTTTAATAGGTTAGGACTTAATTTTGATTTTATATTTAATTTTAATACATTTGCAGTATACTGTGCAAAAATTTTGAAAATCGGAGGTGAAGCCCTTTATCTAAATAATTACCAATTTTAACATTTAATATATAAAGGGTAAAAAGTTGCTAAATCTGGTTAAAGGCATTTTTTACACTTAAATTTAAGTTTATCTTTAATTTTAATACATTTGCAGAGTATTGTGCAAAAATTTTGAAATCGGAGGATAGGCCCTTTATCTAAACAATTACCATAATATATATATATATATATATATATATATATATATAATATATATAATATATTATATATACTATATATTATATAAATATATATATATATAATATATAATAATATATATATATAGTATATATATATATAAATTATATTAACTATATATATTATAATATATATATATATATATATATATATATATTATTATAGGATCTTGAAGCTTTATAGAGCCACTATTTTATAAAACGCTACTTGAACTTAAAAATCCCAAATTTAAGGGAAGTGATTTAAATTATTATAAATGATAAAATTTTCACTTCAGTGAAGCCATATAAGTGATATTCAAGTAGTCTTTTTTTTAGATTATGTTTTTTGTGATGTGAGTCTATAGTTGGCACACACTCATTCATCGCTTGCACCCACTATACCCCTGCACAATAGAACTGCCGTGAGAGAGTCGAGAGCACACATCTATTTCACTCAGATACAATGACTATCAACTATCTATCTACTAATTTCCTCGCACATCGTGATCTTTCGACTAATCAACTAACAACACCTAGCCCTAAATAAAGCCCCGTGGAGAGAAATAATACTCTCACACGCGATCTATCTCGCCTCGCTGATGTCATAGAACATATTTGACAGCTTATCACATCTACTCCATCACAGGTACTAACATGCTGCCTCAAATAAAACTGGCTCTAAAAGAGCCTGACGAGTCATCATCTAGATGACGTTCTTAGTCATAACAATCCATCTGCACTAACATTGCTCTGTGTTAACCACGACACTCTATATCTTTAACAACCCTTTATTACTAACTCACGTTTCAGCGAAGGAGCAATTGAGTAATGAGAACCTCCATCTCGTCTCTACCGTCACCCATCACACTCGAACACGTGATCGCGAGCATCAAACATGCTCGTAAAGTTGTCGCAGAAAGCCTCTAGACTATATCTATGCACCCATCGGCGTGTGAGTGAGTACCTATAGAGTGCTGAGTGGGGGTTATATCCGAGCGTAGACGATGTAGTCGCAAGCTGTCACACCATCTCTGTCTCGTGTAAAAGAATTTTGCAGAAAAGTTACTGAAACAAGTTATATAGAGGAAACATTTGGATGATTAACAACTGCTGTATTGATCTCTCAAGCATGTTTTAGAAGTGGGGGGATCATTGTCAAACCAAACCTTTTAGAATTTATGGATTATGTTACTTGACTGTATTGACAAAGGAAATCCAGTTGATACTTATTCATCTTGGGACTTAGCAAAGCCTTGATAAAGTTGCCCCACAAAAGCTGATTCAAAAGTTATTTGCAATGTGAATAGGCGTGAGTGGTGACAGGTTGGATTAAGGAGTGGGGATTGTGTAAGAGCAGTGTGAATGCTAAATGGCAATATAAATCATTGCATGGGAAGTGGTGGAAGAGTGGTGCCACAAGTTCTGTACTGGACCACTACTGTCCTCATTTATATAGAATGATTAGATCAGGGTCTAAAATTGTAAGGTTTTCTAATTGCAGATTGATACCAAAGTAGCAACTTCAATTGGAAATAATGATGGGATGCATAAAGATTGCAAAATGATCTTGATAACTTCTTGGGTGGGCAGATGAAATGTGAGATTTAATAGTAAAGTGTAAGATTCTTCACTTAGTTACTCGAATAAAGGAGTTTAAGCCTATGACGATGAATGGTGGATTGGCTCGAGCTGTAGACAAGAAAAGGATCTGGGTGTGATTATAAGCAGTAATCTCAAAGTGGCTAACCAATGTTTGGAAGCAAGAAAATAAGGCAAGATAAGATACTAGGTATAATAAATCGTACATTGTTGTTTACAAGAGTAAGGAAGTTATAGAAGCTATACAATAGCTATGTTAGGCCAGTATTAGAGTATGGTGCACAAGTTTGGGCCCCTCTATTTAAGAGAAAGACATAAGATATGCTTGAAAGAGTGCAGCGTAGAGCAACAAGATGATGTCTGGTTTAACATTAGAAATGCATGTATACAGAGACCCTCCCATGTGCTGATTTTTCAGCCAGTTATGGCCGCTTTTTTGTGAGCCGTGGTGGGTCCCGTACATTGTGAAAACTCAATATAAAAATATATATATATACCGTAATACTCTTCTATCTCTGTGCCTTCACTCAATGTATTTACACGTCGATCAGCTATTATATATATATATATATAAATATTTAAGTTTTATATATATATATATATAATATATAGTATATAATTATATATTATATAATATACATATATATATATATTATATAATATATATATATATATATATAAAAATTATATATATAGTATATATATAGGTTCTTGTTTCGGCTAAACCCCCACAACGAGTATACGATATTTTATAAATTTAAATCGATTATTTTAAGTTAAAACTTAAACAATTTAATTAGTATGTCTTAAATTTAAGGAAGGAAATTATTTGACATTTCTTTTAATATCTCCTCAAATAGGTAATTTCCTTTATTTTTTTTTCTCCACATCTGTTCGTATAAATATGATTGCAACATTAAACGACTAACTTTTTCTTTAGTGTTAATATCTCTTACTAACTTTATTAAAGACATCTTTCATAAATAGCAACTATAGTAAGAATAAATTCACTAATAGACACTGTGAGAAATTAAATTAAACAAATTGATTCTAGATTCTAAACTTCACCAAAAAAAATAAATAAATAAATAAATTATTATTAAATGATCGAATAGAAATGTTATGCAAAATTATATTTTAATATGGAACAATGATATTATAAAATAATCGATATATCGTTGTGGGGGGTTAACCGAAAAAGAACCTATATATATATATATAATATATATATAATATATATATATATAATATATAAATATATATATATAATATTATATATATATATATATATATATATAATAATATATATATATATAATATATATATAGCACAAAGTTAATGGCATTGGTCATTTTTTCAAATCGATGCAAAATGCCCTATAATTTTTCAGAAATTCCCGGAATATTTCAGATATTACTAAAAAACACTTCTTTCTTCAATTATTTAAAGCACCACATTTTGTTCAACATTTAATTATTTTGTTGTCAATATATATATATATATATATATATATATAATATAATATATATATATATTATATATTTATATATATATATATATATATATATATATATATTATATATATAATATAATATATATATATATATATATAAAAGAGAGAGGCAAGAGAGAGAGAGAGGTGTTGAGAGAGAGAGAGAGAGAGAACTACATTACCTTACAGAAAAGCAAATTACATATTTGGAATTCAGCGTTTAAAGCTGTATTACTAGATGTAAAAAAAAAAGTATTCTCGGAAAAAGTACACACTTACAGAAAAACAAATTACATATTTGGATCAGCGTTTTTAGGGGCTCGAGCCGATGGGGACAGAGGGGGACGTTTTCCATACCCCTAGGGGAGGGGAAGAACCCCTGCGACACCCAAAATACCAATGACGGGGTCCGGAGACCCTCCCGGTAGGGGGGAAATTAGTACCCCCCGTCGTCACCTAGAGGCCGAGAGACGACCCCGACAATCTGATATCGGGGCGGTCTACCCTAGGGTATTCGTTAGTTTTAAATCATAAAAAAATTTACATAATAATAAGCTTTCTACACGCTGATTTTTTTACAAGATTTGTTTTTTCTGTAAGTGTCGTTACTTTTCGAGATACAATTTTTTTTTACATTGTGGTTTAAGCTTTAAACGCTGATTCCAAATATGTATTTTTTTTTTGTTGGTAATGTAGCTCTCTCTCTCTCTCTCTCTCTCTCTCTTCTCTCTCTCTCTCTCTCTCTCTCTCTCTCTACTATCTCTTCTCTCTCTCTCTCTCTCTCTCTCTCTCGTCCTGCATGTGATCAGAAAACTAAACGACCTAAAGTAAAACAATTATATTATATATATATATATATATATATATATATATATAATATAATAATACTAGCGCCGGTCAAGTAGTTAGTATTATAACTCAGATATATATATAAGTACGATTTAATGCATATATATATAATATATATATATACTAGTAGCTGCTACTACTCTGTCTCCCCAGGCTACACCTTCACTCACCAGTCCCAGCTAATAATATATAGCTACTACACCAACACCATATCACTAAATGTGTTTGTGAGAGTGTGCGAGCACACAACGACTCTGCTCGACTGAAACAAACTTATTATGTGAAATTATATAGTGTGAGTGTTCAACAATATTATAAATCCTATATATCGATAATTCAAACTTCACCGATGTCGTTTTCTGCGCTCGAGCACACATACTATACCACGATATCCGGATACTCCAAACGAGTGTCATATATATCTTAGTTCACCAACCGATGCAATCTAACAGGACGCAAATAGTCTCAATATTACTGATCTAATGAGCGTAGTGAGTGAGATCAACACACTTAGTATCAATCAAGTACCTCACTCATCACTGACTATACCATACTCACATGCGAGCCAAATCACCGTGAGAGCTATCTACGTACAATTATATCACTTAAGAAGCGTAAGTAATGTCTCGTATTGGAGTTAATCAAGTATCTCCACATCGGGATGCGAGAGTATATATATCTTATATCCTGGTGACTTTCTACTCTACGCTCCGTGTCCCCTGTACCCCCCACTCCTACACACTTGCTAGGAGCGTGTGAGCCATATACTTGATATATCGCATATATCACTTATGACTCGTGAGTCTTATATGAACCTACGACGATTCTATCACTAAAATCATTAGTATATATATTATAGAATATATATATAGTATACTATAATATATATATATATATACTAATATATTATATATATATTATAAATATATATTGAAAAAAAAATAAAAAAAAAGTTAAAAACTAATAAAACCTAGATTTTGGGTGTAAAATGTAGATATTTGTGACACCAAAAAAAATTTGTAGATGTTTTACAGACTTAATTTTGATTTTATATTTAATTTTAATACATTTGCAGTATACTGTGCAAAAATTTTGAAAATCGGAGGTGAAGCCCTTTATCTAAATAATTACCAATTTTAACATTTAATATAGAAATGGTAAAAAGTTGCTAAATCTGGTTAAAGGCGTTTTTTACACTTAAATTTAAGTTTATCTTTACTTTTAATACATATGCAGAGTATTGTGCAAAAATTTTGAAAATCGGAGAATAGGCCCTTTATCTAAACAATTACCATAATATATATATGTGCCCGCTTTACATATACAACTACATAATACTATATATATATATATTATATATATATATATATATTATATATATATAATATATATAATAATTAAATTAAATTATTAGTATATAAATATATATATTAACCGTTCTCGTATATATTCCCCCAGTATATAAATCAATAGATAGTAGATATTCATTTATAGTTGACTTTATATACCTTATGATCTAAAAGAAGATTTTTGATAGTTAACCAACTGTAAATGAAAGGTACAATTATTTAGATCACATAAGTAAAGGAGAGATTAAGCGCGGGAAACACGTAATACATATCTTAAAGTGAGTAATGGGTTACTTATGGAAAAAATAGAGAGTCAAAATATACTACTAAAAGAAAAAGGCGTAGAAACATGAGGAAGTTTGCAGCCGAAATTGTTTTTTATTCGTTGAACGTACTTTAGGCGTGACGTAATACTAACTTAAAGAATGTTGCCAAGATTTCACAGATATTAAATAGATATAAGTATATATATATATATATATATGATTATATATATATATATATATATAGTATATATGTAGTAGTATGATTAGTATTAGTAGATATACTACTAGAGACTAAATTTCCGTACTGCTATACCTAGCCAAGAATCTGTAATTCCTAATTCGGAATGTTATGTATCATGTAGTAATGTTGAAGTTATTATTTTACCTCTATCTCGTATAAGAAAAAGCCATACACAGCTACACAATAAGAGTATTACAAACCCAAAGTAGGTGGGCTCGACCGACGGGAAATAGGACGTCGAGGTATCGAGATCTGTTCCCTTACCCCGTAGTGGAGGGGTGTGAAGATATCTCCGCGACACCATAAATACCAGCTGATATAAACGGGTTCGCGGAGAACCCTCCCCGGAGGGGGAAATAGTCCTACCCTGTCATTCAACCGGAAGGCCGAGAGACCGCCGACTCTTTTCCATCTTTGCGTGGGACGATTAATCCTTGAGATATATTTCCTTTAGAGAGTTATAAGAGAGAAATACTCAAGTGAGGTACATACCTCCTCACACATGCATTTTGCGCAAAACTAATGAGTCTAAGCTCTTTCTCTCCGCTCTGTTTGTTTACACGTTAGGTGAAACACAGTATGAGTTAAAGACTATATTCTCTACCCCCTCCACCGGGGAGGTCTCACTCACTGTAAGCTCCGCGCGCTGTGTGTTGGTATTATATTTTGTGAGTGTGTCGCGGGTAGTTCCTTACCGGCCCCTTCCCCTACTGGGATATGTAAAAACGTCCCCCCCTATGTTCTCCGTACGGCTCTCGATAGTCCCGCTCATACATTGTACTTGTTAAACCTGTATATAATATAGAGTATTATATACGTATAGTATAATATAGTATATAGTATATATATATATATATTATATTTAATTTTATATATATGATATATTATATATTATATAGGTATTATATATATATATATAATTATATATATATTATATTAATATATATATATTATATTAATTATATAATATTATAAATATATATGATATATATATGATATATTGTATATAATATATATATATGATTGAAAAGTAGTATATATTTATATAAATATTTGTAATACTGGCAAGCATTTTTAAGTTGTAGGTACGGTATTCTAACGCTACTCAAGTTTCATGAAGACTAACTTGTCAATTTTTGATTCTTGCTATATATTATGACGATGTGATTCGTGTTGCCTGAGTTTCTCACAGATAAAAAATCATAAAGCCTTTCTTTTTTTTCCTTTTTTCTTTAATAATTTTTATCATTCCTTATTTATAAAAAGAATTTATTTATTTAATATTAATAAAATTAAATATTGAAAAATTTACTTTATAATATCATAAGTATTATTAATAACATATCCATGGATGAGTGATGATATGAGATAATGTTATTAAATACTAGTATGAATGATTGTTAATAGATATTAATATACCCATATATATTAATTTTATATAATTATATATATTTATATATAATATAATTATTATTATATAGTATATTATATTAAATATTATATATATATATATATATATTATAAATATTATATATATATATAATATATATTATATAATATATTATAATTAAATAATAATATATATTATATTAATATATAAATAATATATAGTTTGAACATATAATACAAACACACAGTGATTTTTAAAGTGCAATTATTTCTATAATATTTACGTAGGTAGCACTACACTCTATAAGAGTATACTTAAATACTAAAATCAATTTATGCATTTATATACATTTGATCAAATATTAGTGTAGATACATATCACACCAATTTCAATAAAATGGTTAGTTAATTCTGCGTTCTATTGATTAAAATATCACCACTTAACATAAATATACGTTACTATATCTATTTACTTTAAAAAAGTAGACATCGTGTACAGCACATAATTCTAACTGCCATATAGAGCGAGATTGTATGAAGAAAAGAAAAATACGAGAATTCACGAGTAAGACGAAAATATGCACGCGACTATGACATTTCTACATTCAAGACTCAGGAAACCAGGAAATTTGTGATATCCAGTAAATGCCCAAATATGCCAAGGAGGCCAACATAGACATTACGTCATAAATGTTAATTGTGTATATATATTAGAAAAATAGTTAAGAAAAAATCAGAGAAAGAGATCTCGCAAGATGGATAAGAAACATTGATTCTAAAGAAAATATAAATGCATGAATAGTATAAAAAAAAAAATAATCAACCAAGAAAAAGAGGATTTTTCGGTGTTATGAAAGTGTTCCCTTCCGAACGTTCGATTTCCCGCCTCAGAGTTAACATAAAAAATTGTAATTTTTTAATATTTTAGACATTTTTAAAACCAAAACATATTCGTGATTGATATAAGTTATTCACAGGGTTAGCGATATATGATACATAATAGAACATGTTAAGACGGCGAGAAATTAGAGAGTTTTGATATTGTTATTATGAGATTAGACGATTGTTTATTCATCTATTAAAGGTATCTCGAAAAAAAAAAATGATGAGACCGACGAGCGAGTGATCCCGATATCTTGAAAGAAAAAGAAAATCGTATCATACGAAAGAAACGAATTATTTAGGGATGAGATGATAAACCCGCCTGTTGTAAGAAATTGTCAAAAGTCCGACGCGTGCGACGTTCTTATATTGAGATAAATTAAAGGAGAAGAGTTATAGATTACCATGACCCCGATAGGATATATATAGAGAGATATAGTAGAAGAGAGAGAGAGTCATATTAGTAATAGTGTGATTCAGAATAAAAGTTATATGTATTATTATTAGATAGATAAGGAATATATATATTATAATTAAACCTCTACTATATTTAATATCAAATATTGATAGTGAATGTGAGTAAAAGCTATTAAACAATCGCTATTTATACTCGAGTGCATATAATAGTATTAAACTTAGATGCTATCGTAACTAACTTTTTTACTATAATATTATCAAAGTAACATTTTGCAATGAGTCTTACTCTAGTTATCAATATCTTTATGTTGAGTAAGCAACTACTCAGTATACTCATAGAGCACCAATTGCCTACCACCTGTCATCGTCTTTTCTCAAGAACCAATAATCAGGCTGAATGTGAGTTATGTAAATGTAGCTGAAAAAAGGAGGTTTCATTGACATAATATAGTCTGGTGATCAGCATCCCGTTTAAAAACTTGTATAGAACACTAACAATAGCTATCCGTATGATTTTTTTAGTTTATCTTCATATCTAACGCTCTTCCTATAGGAGCGCGTTTATGTGTAAAATTTATTGAGATTTAGTCAATGATTTTCCGTTTTCATAAAGTAAGGCTTTTCCCTTATCTTTACAATAAAATATTAAAATAAAATGATTTACATTTTTGAATACATAGATTTTTATTTACTTTTATTTTATTAACCAAACACTTACGGGCTCAGGGGTACGGTACTCCCACCCCCGTAAATATACACTGTGGGTTTGCATTAGTTTTTCTACTTTATAATATATTACTTATTTTGTTTCAACCATACCACTCTACACGGCTCGAGGGGTTATATGTCGGGGGTGATGAGATACCCCGTAAATACCCCAAATCATGAGATATTATTTTATTCATTTTATATTAGGCATCATATAAGAGGCTATCTGTGATCGAAAATTATAAAAAAATATTTAAAATTATCCGACCTTCCGATTCTATTTAGTGAGAAAAAAAAAAAAATAAATATAATGTGTATTTCTTAAACTAGAATTTCGTATATTGGCTAGGATATTCACCTAAATGGTTTATTTCCTTTTTTGTTAAAATATGACCTAATATAGAGTATTTTTAAGAATTGATTATGTGCTTAGTAAGGTACTTAGGAGCGTGAGTAAATCCAGTTTAAATATACCATCACTTTATAAGCAACTAAAGAAATCGTTCAACGCAATATTCTCAAATATTTATCTTTAAAAATATTACTTAGAACAAGATATATATATATTTATATATATATAAATATAATATAAAATATATTATAAAATATTGATATTGAATAAGAAAAACTTATTTTCAATTTTATAAAAAATTTACCTATTTAAATATATATAAATAATTAAATTTATAAGTTTAATATGGAAAAGTATTTATGTCTAGGCGTGTAATGCACGGGATTCTATTTTTTGAGCAGCTTACTTGATAATAATCAGTGTCAATTCTGTCGAGAGCGGTTCTAAGTGAATAATGTTGTCTTTTATTTTTAAAAATACGATGTATGAATTATATGATATATTATCATTAATTTATGTAATATATATATTTATTATATTCTATTCAAAAAAAATATATAATATAATAATAATATAATACGACAAATAAATTATATTATCATATGAATAGTTGTCGTTCGCTATTAAAATAAAGTTCTATATTTGGTTACAGAACATCTATAAATTTGGTTACGAAAACAACCAGCATTTATTTCCAGTTACTAATTTGTCTAGTATTCTATAAACAAAAGTCGATTAGTTTAGTAGCAATGACTAATTATTATTTTAGGTTAAAAAATATCTCTAGTTATATATATATATAACATAACCTAAGCTCTAAACACACATATTTACAAAACCTATTAATTCTAATTTAACTACACAACAATTTATATCTCTAACTCACATAAGATCCCTTAACAAATATTTAGTTTCCATCATAAACAAACAATTCTTCCATGTAGCCGAATATTTTAATTTATTTAATTATATATTAATTATATATATAATTATATTATTATATTATATATATTAATTATATATATTAATTATTTAATTATTATATATTATAATATATATTATTATTATTAGTTTACTATACTAGTAATATAAAAAAATCAATTGACCTGAAGTTCCCCTTTAGTTTAAAAAATTGCTGTCGATTGATTGGAAGACGAGAAGAATCCTAAAATATAAAAGTGATATATGAACAAGGTAAATAATATATATATGTGTAATAGTAGATAAACGTGCTCAATATTAAATATATATAAAAATTAATTACTTATATGAAATGATTGATATAACTAACTAGTAATATGAGAACTATAAAAAAAATATATCACTTTTTTAAAAAATGAAATCTTGAAATAAAAGTTATATATATAAATATATAAAATTTTCATATATTTTTAAAAAATCTATGTTCATGTATCAGTAACTATTTTTGTTAAATTTAAGATTCTCAGGTACAGTATTATCTCAAAACTTGAGCGTGACTATATCGTATATCATATAGGAATTGTTTTAAAACTAGACACATTAACGTCACAAAAGGAAAGGCGTGAAGGGATAAGTAGTGATCTCTTAATATCTGACTATTTAAATATCATAAAAAAATTCAACAATTAAGGTAATACCTTATTAACGTGAAGATTATTTAGCTTATCTACGCCAATTATACCAGCTACATCCAGATGAGATGTGAGTAACTAGGTCAATATGATACGATATTAGCTAGTAATTAATTAGCACCCCCTACTTCATTATCTCAATCATAAATATATGTGTTACGTTGTTTGATTACTTTACTACTCTAATTACATACTTTCTACATCTGTTATTTGCTAAGTGAGTCATAACTCTGAATACAGGACTATCAGATTCTGAACAAGTACTAATAAGTATATATACATACATTCCCCAAATTTAATTCATATCTGTTTAATATATGTTATTATGTTCATTTCATTTACATATGGTAATTCTAATTAACTCTTGGGTAAAATAAACTACTTATTATCCGGACAATGCTGTTAATAAATGATCTATAAAGTTGATGTAACGCTAGTATATCTGTTTTAACTTACTATATAATTATTATAATTAATATATATATATTATATATATATATATATATATATATATTTATTTAATATATTTATATAAGAAGTATATTCATAATATAAGAAGCAAAGGAAGATCATAATATAAATTATATATATATATTATATATATATATATATATATAATATATATATATATATCTATATAATTAATATATAATTATATATATATATATATAATATTAATTATAATATAATTATATATTATATATATATAATTATATAATTATAATATATAT
>JABUQX010025030.1:50000-54681 GCA_015478945.1 Trachelipus rathkii | reverse complement strand
AATAACAATTATTCACTTACATTTATATTTTTCGCTCGATGTTAACTAAAAATTTTTTGCAAAGTTTTTTAAATAATTCGCGATTTTTCTTTATTATTTATTATAATTATCTATGAACATTGACAATCCATCACGAGAAAACCCAACAACCCCGCACTCCTTACAGATACGAAAAACTGACCTCTCTCTGTAAAATTTGTTGAAATAACTACTTTAGCCTAAATTTAGGATAATCGTTTTTGTAGCCCGGCAGATTTAGTGTGCCTAATTCCAGGTCAAAAACTATATTTCAACTGACCTTTTCTGTAAAATGTGGTGCAATAACTACGTTAGCCTAAATTAGGCCTAAATTTAGCATAAGCCTTTTGTATCCCATCTGATTTAAGCCTATACCAGGTCAAGGTTAATTCCAGTACTATGACAAGAATCATTTTATATTATTATTTTTATAAATTTATTTCAAACTGAAAACATGCTGGATCGGTAGATCCTTAGCAGGTAAGAAGAAATTTTTCCTTACTTTGATTGGGTCGGAGTAATCCTTATTCTCTATATGACTCGTATGTGATTAGTCGGAATTTTTATCGTCTTTTGAAAATTAACTTTGTTCTTTAAACTTGTATATGAGAGGTGTGGTTTATTATCTTTTAGACCCCAACTCATTTTAAATCATAGTCATTTTAGCTGTTATGCGGTGCAGTTATCTGATTTTTATTAAAAGTGTTTTATTTTAAGTGTATATCATATTATAATAAATTTACATTTAGAATAATTATTAATTTCACTAAATAATAATAATTAATCACTAGATATCTAGATAGTTTCAGTGAATTTGGTCAAAACGCAAAGAGCGCCGCTAAGCGCACCTTGCGGAACGACGCTGAACCCGCCGCGTAATATTACTACGCGGTCGCGAAAATATTTTCTTTATGATACGCCGTTGTAAACTTTCATTACATCATTTTGTATTTTCAAATAATCCGTTTTCCTATATTATGAATCGTTCATTTTATTTCTTACTTTGAACATTTTTAATTTTATTATAGAAAATACCATTTCACTGGTAAAGTTTCTTGAAAAACATTTAGTTTTGAAAAGAACATTTTGTTTTGCAGAAAAGCAGTTTGTTTTATTTATCCTAAAGTTATAATTCCTTTGTAGGGGAAAATAGAACAAAACTCCCGCTGATGACGTTACGGCCATTTCCTCTTTGTGGTATGCCTTTAAGATCTTATTACTTTAAGCGAATGTAAAAACAAGTTTTATATCCTTAATTACACCTATATAACGACGTTAGAGTTATGTAATAAGTTATCCATTCCCTCCCTTTTCAAAGTATGTCTTTACGGTTTTAATCTTCTCTAATGTATAAGTTATGAAAAAGATGTTTATTCTAGGTTAGTGATTTAATTAACTATATTAATTAATTAACATACCACAATGTGTGTACATCTGCATGATAAACTTTCCCCTCATTGTACAAAACCGTAATTTCTCTTTATGGATTTCCAGTATTGTGGTATCATATTTTTATACTTCAAAATTACATCGAAGTATTGAGAGTTTTCATTAACCTCTTCTTATTTCAGAGTGTATGCACATTCAGGCAAACCATATAGAAATCATCCTGGTTTGTAATAAACACTGATATACCAGGACTTTAAATAAACTAATGCGCTTGAACACACATGTTATTAAGGTTCGTTAAATATACCTTTGATACAGTACACAAACTAATATTATACATACTGAATGGGACGGTGTCCAAAAGATATCAACCTCTAGGATGTATGCCCTACCACTTTGAAATACAAAGCTCCATATTTTCGCGACCGCGTAGTAATATTACGCCGGCGGGTTCATGCGTCGGTTCCGCACCGGGCCGCGCTTGCCGGCGCTCTTGCGTTTTGCTTCACGTGATCTACTATAAATCTAGTTTGAATAAATTATTATCTATTCTAGTGAATTTAATAATTATTTTTCAAATGTAAAGTGAATTTATTATAAAATATATATATATACTTCAGTAAAAATAAAAACACTTTTAATAAAAACAGATAATTGTGCACCGCCTTAACAGGCTAAAATGACTATTGATTTTAAAATGAGGTGGAGTCTAAAAAGATTAATAAACAAAACCTGCCAAATACAATGTTTAAAGAACAAGTTAATTTTCAAAAGACGATTAAAATAATTCTCGACCAATCACAACGAGGTCATATAGATATAAGGAATTACTCCGACCATCACAAGTAAGGTAAAAACATTCCTTCTTTACCTGCTGAAAGATCTATATCCAGCATGTTTCAGTTTGAAATATATTTATAAAAATAATTAATAATAACAATGATTCTATTGTCTATACTGGAATTACCTTTTGAAACTGGTATTAGCTTAAATCAGCATGGATACAAAAAGGTCGCTTATCCTAATTTAGCCTAAAAATGTAGGCCTACTAAGTTTGCACCACATTTTACAGTAAAAAGGTCAGTTTGAAATATATTTTGACTGAATTAGCCAAACGCCCCGGGGTACAAAACGGATTATCCTAAATTTAGGCCTAAAAGTTAGTTATTTACACATTTACAGAGAGAGGCATTTCGTATCGGTTAAGGATTTTGCTGCGTTGTTGGTTTCTCTGATGATTGTCAATTGTACATAGATACTCTTATAATAATAAAAGAAATCCGAAATTCTTTTCGTTTACTTTAAAGCATTTTTACTTAACATTGTGCACATATATGATTGTAAGTGAATAATTGTTTATTTTTAAATAAGAACTTAGAAAGATTTTAATAAAATACATGTTATTTTAGCAGAAAGAACTTATTTGGTTATTTTTATACTTAATTACATGGCTAAAGATGATGTAAAGCAGTAAGTCAATAGAACAAAAAGTGTGGCATAGCTTGGTGTAGAGTGGTGCTAGGGGCTGACCTATACTGACTTTTACTGATTGTATTGCTTTAAGGTACGTAAAATATATGTTTAATTAAAATTTCATAAAATTTTAGTAAAGTTATTTTAAAACTTTGATAGTAAAGAATTTATTATTAACAGTTAATACTTTTTGTTTATAAAATCCTTTGTATCAAACGATAATGATTGATGTATGATTAAAGTTTTATGAAATTTGGCTACATTTTTAGTAATTTTGAATGAGGTAATATAATGTACGGGTTAATAAAACATAAAAGTTTTAATTAATAATTATACGTGCTATAGTGTAAGTGAGTTGGTATTGTGCGTGGTTGGTGTGGTGTGTGTGTGATGTGTGTCGTGTGTGTGGTGTGTGTTGCGTGTTAAGTAAATCTGTGATGTGAGTGAAGTAAATCTGTGGTGTAAGTAAATCTGTGTTAAGTAAATCTGCGTGTGTAATAAAATCTGTTGTGAAGTGTAAGAAATCTGGTGTGAGTTTAAGTAAATCCGTGGTGAGTGTAATAAATTCTGTGTGCAAGTGTAGTAATATGCGGTTGTAAGTAATCTGTCTGCTGAGTTAAGTAAAGCTGTGTGTGTGTGTGTGTAAGTGTAATTGTAAGTTCTATGGGTAAATGTAAGTGTCATAGTGAATGTGTGTATAAGTGTCATAGTGAAAGTGTGTATAAGTGTAAGTGTGTGTGTGTGTGTGTGTGATACGCGTGTGTTATAAGTGAAATGTAAGTGTCTAGGATGGTCATGTATATGTCATAGTGAATGTGTGTATAAATGTAAGTGTGTGTGTAGACTGTGTGTGTTTGATGCATGTGTGTGTGTGTGGTATGTGTGTTTTCTAAATAATAATAACAATAGGCATGAAGTAAATAACACTAAGATATAATAATAAAAAATAAAAAAATTAATAAAATTAATAAAAATAAAATAAAAATAAATAAAAATAATAATAAAATAAATAAAAAGTATTAAAACAAAATAAAAAACATAATGTTAATAAATATATGAGTAAAAGCAGTAAAACATATGAGTGTAAAGCAAGTAGAAAACATATGATTTAAAGCAGTAAAAATGAGTAAGCAGTAAAGCAGGTAGTTAAAGCAGTAAAGCAGTAAAACCAAAGAGCATACTAATCCCCCCCTTGGGTTATGGTCACACCTCTAATGATTACTTATTCACTGTATTAAGGTATTGTAATTTTAATAAATATATGAGTTAAAGCAGTAAACATCATGAGTTAAAGCAGATAAAGCAGAAAGTTAAAAGCAGTAAGCAGAAGTTAAAAACAAGTAAAGAAGAAATTAAAGCAGTTTAAGCCAAGAAGTTAAAGCAGGTAAAGCAGAAGATTAAAAGCAATTTAAGCAGAAAGTTAAAGCAGTAAGCAGTAAAACAAAAGCATTACTAATCCCTTAGGTGTTAGGTAACACCGCTATTGATTACTATTATGCTTTAAGGATGTATGTATGTGAGATTAAAGCAGATTAAAGCAGTGAGTTAAAGCGTAAAGCAGAAAGTTAAAGCAGGTAAAGCAGTAAAACACAAAAGCATAACTAATCCTTAGGTGTTAGAGTAACACTCTGTTATTTACTGATTTTACACATGCTTTTAAGGTATGTAATAGTAATAAAATATGTGAGTTGTTTAAAGCAGTAAACATATGAGTTAAGCAGTAAAACATGAGTTAAAGCAGTAAAACAGTAAAACAAAGCATACTAATCCTTTGTTGTTATGTAACACCTCTATTGATTTA
>JABUQX010025030.1:35000-40000 GCA_015478945.1 Trachelipus rathkii | reverse complement strand
TAATTCCCCCCCACCTCCGGGGAGGTGTCCGAACCCCGCTCTTTTGGTATTTGCCCGGGTGTCGCTGGGATTCCGCCCCTCCCTACAGGGGGTATGGAAAAGCGATCCCCCTGTGCTTCCCCGTTGGCTCCGAGCCCCCTACATTGCCATTTACAAATGGCATATATATGCCATATATATATATATATTCTCTCTCACTATATATACTCTCTCTCTCTATATATACTATATCCCCTTCCATTTCCCCAAAATATAATAATTTTATGTTTTAATTTTCTTTCTATTTTTTACATTCACTAACTAAATTTTACAAGGTTCCCAAAATGTATTCCTTTTCCCTGCAGCTATTGTAAGACTATGGATTATTATTTCTATATATATATATATATACTCTCTTTCTATATATATATATATATATATATATATATATATATTTCTATATATATAAAAGCAACACCCTGCACAAGAACCACGAGCCGCCACTGTATATATATATGTATATATATATATATATATATATATATATATATATATATATATATATATATACTCTCTCTCTATATATATATATATATATATATATATATATATATATATACTCTCCTGCTCTATATATATATATATAGACCCTGTCTCCCATTTTGATATTGTACATTTTAATACCCAATTCTGTTTTCCACAGAATAATAACACCTCTGCTGGGGCTTTAAATAGTTTATAAATCTTTCCTTAAAGGGAATTTCGTAACGACCACAAATCTTTTCCACAAAACAGTGGCTTACGTTCAAGAATGACTCAGTTTTTTAGAGTTTATTTTTTTCCGACTCTGTTCTCACTCAAAGGGTGTTTACAAAGGAAGCAATTTATAAATAATTCTAGTGCGTGTAAAAGAATATTACAAATGGTTTTCTCATTTATTACAGTCCATTTTATTCTCCTGCTGCTCTCTCACTATATATACCCTATATATATATATATATATATATATATATGCTCATATATATATATACTATATATATATATATATATATATATATTTATATATATATATTTATATATATATATATATGTCTCTTCTTAATAATAACACATATGTATAATAATAATATGCATATGTATATATGTAATAATATATATAAAAGTCTTTCTGTAATTTAAAATTTCACTGATATATATATATTTCTATATATATATATATTTGTTACCAAACATATATATGTATATCATATATATATATATATATATATATATATATATATATATATATATATATATATATATATATAACTTTCTTCATATATATATATATATATATATATATATATATATATATATATATACCTATATATATATATATATATATGAACACTTACTCGTGTGGCGTGGGAGGTTGACTCATGACTCTCGTTACCTGCGAGAAGCAGCTGGTTGAATTCTCCACATGTGAAGTCTGAGTTTAATCTTCCCTAGGGGCAAGGTGATGAAACTCGTCTGCGGACACTTGAGTGGCGACAGGCTTAGGGATAGCCAGCCTTAAAGTTGATTTTCTGTAGTCCCCCCCCCTCCGTATAACCCTCTGAGAAGGGGGGGGATTAAAGCCCGTTAAAAGTTCATATATTTATTTTATACCATATATATACTCACATATATATATATATATATATATATATATATATATATATATATATATATAAGAAAACAAATATGAATATATATGTATATATATTTATATCTATATCTATTTTTCCTACTATACTATATACATAATGATAGTAATACTAATAATATGTATATATATGTATATATATATATATATATATATATATATGTATATATATATATGTATATGTGCTTGTATGCTGTATGTATATGTATATGCTCTTTCTCCTTTTCTATACTATGCTTCTTTCTATATATACTCACCGGATACTGACATGGTACACATTGCGGGATGCCATGATAGTTTTGGGCGGGATGGGTCCGGAATTCAAGATATACATCTTTACAGATTTTGAGTTTAGTATTATTGATTGAGGAGATGGTATATGTTTATATGTAGCCAGCCACATATATATGTATACCAATAGCATGTATTTATATAGAACACCCCGCCCCCACAAACACTCTCTCTCTTTCCCTCTCTCTCGCTCTTTATATATATATATATATATATATACTATATATATATATATATATATATATACTCTCTTTCTCTCTCTCTATATATATATATACTATATATATATATATAAAATATTAAATATATGAGATATTCACTGCTTTAAAATCTGTTTTTTTATGTAAATACTTTTTTAAATGGCTAACAATTATAATATTTACAATATTTTATAATGATTATAATATTTCAAGTTATTCTTTTTCTTTCATTATTCTTAAGAGTATTTTATTATTTTTTATTCATTTTATTTTTTTATTAAATATTATTTGCTATAAAATTATTATTATTTATAATGTATAGTATTTAAACATTATATTTACCAACATAGATTTATAAACAATTTTTGGTACTCTTAAATTGAGACACGTTTCCGATCCCCGCTCTTTGATATGAGCAGAGATGCCGCCATTACTAATGGGTTAAAAGCGTTATTTAATAGGGGTTATTCTTATATTTTTCGTTTTAATTTTGCATAATCTTTTATATTTATTATGTACTAATTTCAAAAAAAATAAGAATATTTTATCGTAACATTATGAAATTTTTGCAAAATAGGTAGTTTCTACTTAATGTTACAGCTCGTGCTGAGCAGCACAGTGCAGGGTCGCCTCTGGTTTTGTTCATATACCATTTTCTCACCCATACCCACCACTTTTCTCTCTCTCTGCTATATATATATATATATATACCTACTTCACCCCTATATACTATATATATATATATATATATATATATATATATATACTCTCTCATTAGTTTCACTCCATGGGATGCTAGGTGTGCGCCGCACACCCTATAAAAGCTAATTAGTTTTTTTTTTTTAAATTTACTTTTTTTAGATATAAAAGGAATATCTGTTCAAATGAAGATAGTTTTGTACACAATTATTCAATAAAATATTTAAAAAATAAATGCTTTGATAACTTATTTACTTGCAGTAGTTACCGTATCAAAAAGGAAGCTTTTCATGTGCGCTAAAAATTTGAACTCCCTATATCTCGTTCCGTCCTGTTATTTCACGCTCTCTCAAAAAGCTCTCGTTTTCTATTCTTCAAATACCTTAAAATTTAGGGTCTGTTGTTTATATATATATATATATATATATATATATATATATATACTCTCATATATATACTATATATATATATATATATATATGTATATGTATATGCTCACTCAGATCTTTCAGCCAACTGTTGGTGGGAAAGGATTATCTTTATGTATATGTCTTTTTTCATATGTATATATGTAATAATAATATGTATATGTATGTAATATGGATCTGTGACAGTGGGAGGGATTAATATATGTATGTATGTAATAATAACCATATATATATATATATATGTAATAATAATATGTAATATGTCTGCATGTATGTAATAATAATATGTATGTATATCAATAATATTGTAATGTGTCAGATCTTATTGACTGGGTGGGAGGAGTTAATAATATGTATGTATGTAATAATGTAATAATATGTATATGTATGCCATATGTGTGTGTATGTGTCATGCATAATCACTCAGATCAGGAGCTATGCACTTTGGTATGTATATGTATGTAATATGTATGTAATATGTATAATATGTGTGTGTGACACATGTATACATACATGTCAACATATAAATTTATATGTGTAATAATAATAATATTATCTTCACACATATATATATATCTCTCTATATATATATATATATATATATATATATATATATACTACTAAAACTACTATATATATATATACACTGCATAGCATATATATATATATATATATATATATAAGTCAGGGATTAACCAACTCAAAATACCGGTGTAGGTAATTTTTCCGGATAGAAAATGGTTCCGGTAGATGATAGGACTTTATTAAATGTACCACTGGCCCAGTACGCTACATGTTAAATATATATATTTAAATAATAAATTCGAAACGTATTTACAATACCTAGTAATTATAAATTAAAATATTTCAAAACTAATTTAAAAAGAAACCCATAAAGTATTTTCTCTCAACCGGGCAACTTTAATTTTTAAATATGAATGGTGGGAAAATAAATTATGTGTTATTTTAACTAATTTTATATTGTTTTCTATTATTATTTGTCAATCCTTTCAAATACCTTGTAGTATTAAATATTTTCCTTTCTAAAAAATTAATAAAAAAACGTTCATTTGCTTTTTAACTCTTATTTTAAAACTTTCCTTAATAATGGCTTAATAATAATAATAATAATAATAATAATAATAATATGGCGTAATAAATAATAATAATAATAAATAATAATAATAATAATAAAATAATAATAATAAATAATAATAATAAATAGTAATAATAATAATAATAAATAAATATTAAATAATAATGATAATGATGGCCCTTTTCTGTTTTAAGCTTGGGCCAGTTTGATTTTGTTTTTTTTTTTTTAATGCTCATTTATATTCCCTGCAACAATTGATTTCAGGTGGTAACGGACATAGTTCAAGAAAGTTCGAAGTGTTTTTTAAATAATTTTTAAAAGTTCTACATTTTTACATTAAATATTGAACAAAAGTAAATATCTAAAAGGAATTTTTTGACATACACAGAAAGAGCCATTTACATGTTGGAATGGGTGGCAAAACACATTATAAAGAAATGTAAAAAATAAATAAATAAAAAACATTTTTTCTATTCGAGAAGGAAGAATACATACTAGCTGTTGTTGATTAGCAAATCTTATTACAAATGGGTAAAAAAAAGAAACCACAAAAAAAATAAAAATAAAAGAAAAAAAATTAGGGGCTTGAGGCCGACCCAGGGGGGACCTTGAGTTTTCCC
>JABUQX010025030.1:27500-30000 GCA_015478945.1 Trachelipus rathkii | reverse complement strand
CTTTCCCTGTGTATTGTGGTTTTGGGATAATGGTTGGCTCTTCTGGGGGGGCCTGAGGACTACATGTATATATATAACTGTATGTATATGCTATATATATATGCTCACATATATATATATATATATATATATATGTATATATATGTATATATAATAATAATATAATATATAATATATATGTAATATGTATATGTATATAAAACAAGCACCACTGCTGCACAAAGACCACGACCGCCACTGTATGTATGTTCTCTCTCTCCTCTCTCTCCTCTCTTTCTCTCTCTCCTCTCTCTTTCTCTTTTAATATACATTTTGATATTATTTTTGTTTTAATACCAAATTCTGTTTCCACAAGAATATACTTACCTCTGCGAGAACTTTAAAATAGTTTATAAATCTTTCACTAGGGGAATTTCATTAACGACACAAAATCTTTTTCAACAAAACAGTGGCTTACTGATTCAAGAATAGCTCAGTTTTAAGGGAGGTTATTTTCCGACTCTGTTCTCACTCAGGAATTGTTTACAAAGGCTTATTTATAAATAATTCTAGTGCCATTGAAAGAATATTACAAAATGGTTTCTCATCTCGCATTAGTGAAAAAATGTTTATTACGGTCTAAAATTCGCTTATTCATTTTACCCATTCAAAACTTTTTTATATATAAAATAATAAAAAAAAATTTTTATATAACTAATATATATATATATATATATATATATATATATATATATATATATATATATATATATATATATATATATATATATATATATATATATATATATATATATATATATATATATACTCTATTTTCTTCTCTTATATATAATATATATATATATATATATATATATATATATATATATATATACATATATATATATGTATATATATATATATATATATATATATATATGTAATATATGGACACCTCGTGGCGTAGAGGTTGACTCGCCGACTCGTGCGAAACGCTGGTTGAATTCTCCCATGTAGCACTCTGAGTTTAATCTTCCTAGAGACTGAAATTAAAACTCGTCTGGCGGACACTGGTGGCAGGCTTAGGATAGCCAGCCGCCAAGTTGATTTCTGTAATTCCGTATAACCCTACGAGAAGGGGATTAAAAGCCCGTTAAAAGAAAGTTCATATATTTATTTATATATATATATATATATATATATATATATATATTTAGTATGCATATATTTAGTTGTATATATATATATATATATATATATTTGTTTACTCTTTCCCTGCTGCTGCTGCTCTGTATACTATTCTTCTTCTCCTCTTCTACTGTATATACATATATATATATATATATATATATATATATGTCTTTCTTTCATATATATATATATTCTCTCTCTCTCTCTCTCTCTCTCTCTCTCTCACTCTCTCCTCTCCTGACATATTGCTCCCAGATCCCATTCTTCACAGGGCCAAGTCCATTCCATCTCCCATCTACCTAAATTACAAGTTCCATGTCGTCCATGTCTCTCTCTCTCCTGCTACATAGTTAAGTATATATCTATATACTCTCTTATTATATCTCTCCCTATATATATATATATATATATATATATATATATATATATATATACTCTCACTATATATAACATATAAAATATATATATATATATATATATATATATATATATATATATATATATATATATATATATATAATAATAATATACATATATATATACTATATATATATAGAGAGAGAGAGAGAGAGAGAGAGAGAAAACTTCGAATAACAACGTTTTTAGTTGTTTATTTTGATACAAGATTAATTATTCAAATTTACAGAAAAAATTGATTCATTCTTTTGTTCTTTAAATTTAATTTTAATATCATTTTTGTTTTACTAAACCTTTTTATTTTTTAACTTTTACAAGAGAAAAGATTATGTAGTCTACAGTATTTAGTAGAGGGAAATGAAAGAGTAATAAAGTGGCCTGAGGGAAAAGCTTCATCTCCTGATTTTTATAAAAATCACAGCATATAATCTAAAAAAAATAATAATGGAGAATTAAAAAAAAAAAATTTGGCGATCTCTTTAGGAAAAAAGTTACAGCCTCTCAAAGTTGTTAAAACTCCCATACGATTTTCTTAATTTTTTTAAATTACAAGATGTCTCTGAAAAAATAATAATGAAACATAAAAAACAAAATGGATTTAAGTCTGTGGGAAACGTTGCAGCTTCCTCAGGTAAAAAAGGGAGAAATTTCCAGATTGTTTCTTTGTATAAATCTGAATATCCTCCTCCTCCTCTCTCTCTCTCTCTCTCTCTCTCTCACTGTCTCTCTTACTCACTCATATATATATATATAATTAGGGGCCTCGTGCTCGTTTTAGGGCCATCCTAGTTCAGGTTATGATAAGATTTGTTAAGTATACATAGATTTTCTCTGTGTATACCTAACTGAGACTAAGAAAAATTTCGAAATGAGACCTAAACTGGATGTGGATAAAAAAAATGAAAATTCATGG
>JABUQX010025030.1:20000-22500 GCA_015478945.1 Trachelipus rathkii | reverse complement strand
CGCAACTATTATTGAAATTAAATATGATCAGATATTCTGAAAAATTTTTATCTATATTATTATTTTTTTTTTTTAATTATGTTTTACTTTACATCTTTTTAACCTTAAAATATATTAGTTTATCCTAAAATTTTAAATAATTATATAAACATCTTTTTGGTTATTTTTAATATTAGATAATATGCTTCTTCTAATTAAAAAAATTAATCTTCTACCCAGTAAGGACTTTCGTCCTGTCAGTGGGGCCTTTCGAGAAAAGGTCCTTGGGAAACTTGGGGGGCTAACTGCTAAGTCCACTGGCTGGCGAGGCCTATCACTTGAGACGCCGCGATTAATTCCCATTTGTAGCAAAGCACACTACAAATGTACTCATTAACGTCTGAGTGGGACGAAGCTGGGAGTTAATAAGTAGCTCACATTCTCTCGCTTCTAATATAAAGTTAAATTTTAAAACTTATTAAATATTAAATAAAATTTGAAGATGGTATTTACTTCGTGTCTTATTGAAAATTTTCTTTAAAAAAAAAGACAATTCATCATCCATAAAAGATATCTAAAATTTTTAGTCAATGAAATTACCTCTTGTTTCTATTAAGTCTATGGAAATTATTTCTACTTTTTAATGAAATAATTAAATTCAATACACGTAAACGACAAATTCATAAACTTTTCAATAAAGTTCATGAATTTTCCTTCCATTCCTTTCCTCCTTCCTTCATGTCCTTTCTTCATTTTCCTGTTTCCATTCCAGATTCCACCTCATTAATTCACTCCATCATCACTCAATATATTTTACTCTCTGCATATATATACTCTTTCTCATATATATATACATATATATATATATATATATATATATATATATATATATACATATATATATATATATATATATATATATATATATATATAGATAAAAATATATTTATATACTTATATATACTGCTCTTTTGTCTTTCTTTCTGCACCTGCCTATATATATATATATATATATTATATATATATATATATACTTCTACTATATATATATATACTCATATATATATATATATATATATATAATATATATGTCTTTCTTTCTTAATAATACATATGTAATAATAATATGTATATATGTGTATGTATATGTATGTATGTATGTAATATGTATGTATGTATATATGTAATATCAATAATAATATATGTAATAATAATAATAATATATATATATATATATATGTAATATATATATATATATGCTAATATGTAATAATAATAATATGTAATAATAATATGTATGTAATAATAATACCAGTGGAGGCACAGATCCACTTTAGTTTTGGACACAGCAAAATTCCAGGCTCGCCACAACACAAAGCAGTATTTGTTATTTCACTTTTCACTCCACACTCTCTCTCTCTCTCTCTCTCCCTCTCTCTCACATATATATATATATCACTATATATATATATATATATATATATATATATATATATATATATATATATATATATATTTTTTTTTATTTCAATATATTTTTCTATAAAAATATAAAATTTTGTGTTGAACTTAGGTATTCCATAGAAAATAATGGGAACTTCAAAAATCTTTTGTTCCCAAAATAGCTCTATACCGTATATTTTTACTTATGTAATCCGAGCGAGATGTGTCACCGTGATCGTAGCTTATAAAAGGTAAGCTGGAACAAAAAGTGAATTTGTTCTTGCCTGATATTTTTTCTTTTTTGAACTTCACATTTATCCTCTTTAAGTTTCGATCATTTTTGCAATTTTAACTGATCGTTTTTCAAAACATTTCATTCGCATTAATGTAAATTATATATATATATATATATATATATATATATATATATATATATATATATATATATATATATATATATATATATATATATATATATATATATATATATATGGTCAGCATCTAGAAAAGCGACAATCCACATATCTCAAAACTACAACAGCTCCGGGGAAAGGAATACATTGCTGGGATGCTGGTCTAATTTTAGTGAATTACTTGAGGAAGAGACAAACAAAATAAAATAAAAAATAAAAAAAATCATATCTCAAAAACTACAAAAGCTACAGGGAAAAGGAATACATTTTTGGAATCCTGGTAAAATTTTAGTTAGGAAAATGTAAAAAAAAAAAAAATTATTGCTAATAATTATAGTAATATAGTAATGTCTCCTGATTAATAAAATTATATTTATTTTCGTTACTGTTATAGTTTTAGTTACATCTCCTAACCTTTTCAGGATACTGACCTATATATATATATATATATATATATATATATATATATATATATATATATATATATATATATATATATATACTTTATCTATATATATATATATATATATACTATATATATATATATATATATATATATATATATATATATATATATATATATATATATATATATATATATATATATTTTATTTATTCTGATCCCGCATGACTGCAGGGTGGTGTCGGCTGCAGAAAGTATTCTT
>JABUQX010025030.1:0-17500 GCA_015478945.1 Trachelipus rathkii | reverse complement strand
GATCACCGCAGCTGTCCCCTCTCCACAAGCGTATTAAGAGCCCATGCTGCATGTCCGTACATCAGTATTGGTCTCAGTATACTTGTGTACATCACCATCTTGACTCGTCTCGAAATTGCTCTTTCCTTCAACAATGGGAACAACATTGCTGTTGTCCCATTAAATTTCCCAATTCTCTTATTTAATTCCAACATTGTGTCGTTTTCCTCACCATAGTGCACCCCCAAATATTTAAACTGGTCCGTTTGTCTCAGCCTTTCTCCATTCAAACTTACCTCCAGGACATATCCACCACCTCCGATCAACATCACCTCTGTCTTCCCTCGATTTATCCTCATACCCCTCTCCTCCAACTCCTCTTCCCAAACCTCCAGAAAATTCTGCAGTCTCTCTTGATTTTGTGCAAACAACACCAAGTCATCCGCGTATCCAAACATCTCATTCTCCACTCTGTTCCACACCGATCTCCCACAACTGTCCATGTATATAATGAACAGAATTGGAGACAGCACGCTCCCTTGCTTCACCCCCGTTGTGACATCAAACCATTTTCCCTCACCGGACACCACCTTCTGTTTCCATTCCATTATTCCATTCTCCAGATTCCACTGCCTTCCTGTTTTTTCTCCATTCCATTCCATACTCTCTCTCTCTCTCTCACTTTTTCTTTCTATATCTATATATATATATACTCTATATATATATATATATATATATATATATATATATATATATATATATATATATATATATATATATATATATATATATATATATATGACCTTATAAGTTTAATGGTGCAGATATAGAAGTGTTCTTTTTTTTAATAAAAAAAGATTCATATATTTGTAATATATGACAATAGCAATTTATTAAGATGTAAACGAGAAAAGTACGAAATATAAAACTATTAAAAAATTAATTGAAAAAGTATGCCAAAACTCTGATTTTACATGAGAAAGAAAACGGCTTTTAGTCCAGCCGATTAAAAGAATTGAAGGTAGGGTAATAAATAATGTTTTTGGGTAAAAAATGTTCCGTATTGGGCTTTCTTTTCATTTATTGATTTTGTGTATACCGAACAAAATATATCATAACCTAAACTTAGAGGGCAGTAAAACGCAACCTAACCTATATTGATCGAAGATGCAGTAAATTTCGGCGCATCTTACTTGAATCAGCTATGCGTAACACTTTTTTTATAATTTGCAGGCAAGAGTTTTGCACTTTAGAAGATATCCCTAGACGTCACTGTCTTTGGCGCTGCCAACGTAGGATTTTTAATACTCATTATGGACGGCAGAAGGACAATTCAAGAACTACTGTGGCTGCAGCAGCTATTACCGCGGAAAAAGGTAATGAAGCGTCTCCAGTAGAAGAGGTGGACAAGACAGTAGAAGTCTGTATGGTGGATAGCGAGGAAGACAACCTCGGTCATTTGCCTGTCGTTGATGGCTTTGTAAATGGATTTGACGTCCGTTGTTTACAAGATATAGGATGTAATGGAACTGTGCTAAGACAGAAGTACGTTCCTGAAGAGCTATTTACTGGAAAATTTACAAATATGAGGCTTTTGGACAACACCGTGAAGATAGTTCCACTCGCAATTGTAGATTTGGATACTCCATACTACACAGGAAGAACGAAGGCTGTAGTCAAGCCTGATATTGTGTATGACTTGATTTTGACTTGATTTTAGGTAATATTGACGGAGTTTAACCTCCAGACATGCCTGATGTTAGTTGGGATGGGTCACAGTACTAGAGTCTTCGCGCAAAGCAAGCAATTATAACTCAGAAGGAGTTAGAGTCCCCAGACATCGTTATGGCGGAAGAGAGTGTGTGCGTAACGCCGAACACTAACCAAGGTTTGCCTGAGATCAATCTACACACAGAAGAGGCGGTGGAAATTGAAAATAAAACACCTAAAGAAGAAAGTGATAAGGAAGTCTCAAAGAAGAAGGAATCTCCTGTAGAAGCTCCTGAAGAAGACAACCTGTATCTTGCACCAGGAAGTGTGGACGAAGACTCATTTGAGGAGAAGGACTTAGATAATCCTTAAGGTATCCACCGCGGTGAAATGATCCCGAGCGTTATAGCTCTTAGTGAAACGTCTGATCTAGCAAGTGATCAGATGAACAATCAAATGTCCCCCCCGGAGATATCCAAGATTTATATAAAAGAATGGTATAAAAAGTTGACTGACTATTTTAATATTATTACTATTTTATCTATTTTTCTATTAAAATTACGAAATATATATTGTATAATATATATATATATATATATATATATATATATATAGTATATATTATAGTATATAAATAATATAGAGAGTGAGGTAATTGACACGAAGTATTGCAACACGAATGTATAATATTTTTGAAATGGACTGCGAACAAGAAACTAGTTCCGGGTCTCTTGGTGTTTTTAGGTAACGGACCTGTGCTGTTAATGCCATTGCATTATATATATATAATATAAATATATATATATATATATATATATGATATATATATATTGAAAACCCTTTTACTACAATCGTCTTGGCATTGTAAGACTTCGGGAGAGCGTTGCACATTCTTTCCAAATTTTTTATTGATTTCTAATTTTCGTACAAGTATAATTTTTAAATGTGAAGCTAACCGATAAACTTATTAAACTTAGTTTTCGTACAATCTTGTATGAGTAATGGTATGGTGTGGGAAGCATAGAATAATACTCATTTAACATTTGTAAGGATTGTGCTCTATATTTTTTTTTTCAATTAGGAGCTTATCTTTTATTGTGTGTGTTTTTGAGCCTACGTAAAAGCTGTATTGCTAAAAGTGCTGCAAATATGTAAGCTATAGCTACTATGTACATTGTTTAAAATGGCAAGGCAGCAAAAATTATATGAATTTTTCAATAAGAAAAGACTACTGAAGAGCCAGCACAAAGTACATTTATAGCAATCGATCATAATGATGAAGAATCGCAAGGTATTGTAAGTGAATCTATAGTTCCTGGCCACAAAAATACGCGAGATTAAATATCAAAAGCAGTGGGAAAACTGAAATACAAAGTGGTTTACTTTGATCGTACTAGGGTTGGTGCATTTTGTAAGCTGTGTCAAGTGCATTTAAAAAATGACATAGATTTGCTTCAAAAAACAGGTGGAGTTTAATAATTTTAGAAAAACTACTGCATGTTCAGGAAAACTGGAAAAAACATTCCAAATCAGATAAGCACTGTAAGGCAATTTCAATGGAAAATGCTAGATTTCAGGACTTAAGAGCTCCTGTCCAAACACTATTGATTCAACAGTCAAAGTGAGAAAAAATGTTAACAGAGAAGCTTTTTCAGCGTTAGATAGAAGCGGATATTTTTTAGCTAAAAAAGAAATACCTCATACCACCAAATATGAAGCATTAGTTCGTAGGTTTTTAGTAAAAAACAACAAACCTCTTGAGGACTGGATTAAAGCCCAAAGTGAAAGATCGACATACATTAGTAATTTAACCACTTCAGAGTTATTGCTGTCTATTGGTGAAGTCTTGGACAAACAAGATGAATATTTACTTAGTTGTAGATATTACTCTGTAATGGCAGACGAATCCACGAACATAAATAATCAAAGTCAATTGTCACTGTTAGTTCGCTATGTAGTCCCAGCTCCAGTTTATGAAGTAGGAGAAAGGTTTTTATGTATGGTTGAATTAGAAAAAACTGACGGCGAGTCAATATTTTTGGCTATGACTTATGATGCTTTAAAAAAAACGAAAACTTATTCTTACGAGAAATTAGTATTCATGGTTTTTTTTTTTTTTTTATGGTTTTTGGTTAGGGGGGGGGGGGAATTTTATTTTTTTTACAAAGTGTTTATAAAGGGGGTGCCCGGAATGTTTACTGATACTATAACAATTTGAAATTCCCTATATTCATTGTAGAGCCCACGTTTTTATCGCTTGCCGTCACTAATTCAAGAAAAAAAAGTTTCCAATGAATAAGAGGGCTTTACATGTTGTTAAAGATATCTATACAAGCTTTTTCATTGTTCTCCTTAAAATGAGAAGATTTTACATTGGAAATTCAAAAATCACTGAGAAAGGAGCCTCCTTTAAAGTTTTCCAGAGCTGCAGGGACGTACGTTGGCATTAGCAATTACGTACGGTACTGCTGTGTTTTTATGTTTCAATCGAATAAATGATGGCATGTGAACACATTTACAAGGATGGTTCCAATTTAGCAAGTTTATCTGGTGGTATTCTTTTAGAAATGACCAATATTAGTTTTATAGCGAGTTGGGCTATTTAGATGTTTGTAACACGGACAGTGTACCTTGTCAAATTTAAGTAAAGTTCTCCAAAAAGAAGCTCTGTAAACTGATCTCTCCTAGCTTATTATTCCTCTGGCATACGAATTCGTACATTTTACGTAGACACTTAACATTAAATTCCTACAATTGTGACTTGTTCTCTGAAAGATACTCGATAAGATAATGAAACTGCATATGAAAATTAAAGGCCTTAAATGATTAATTTGTACTAACAATATTTTATCTTCTGCATTATGTACATGTACACCTGCTCGGTATTGACAAAGTGGAAGAGATATTCTATGTAATTCAGTATATCACTGTAAAATTGATGAATAATTCACCCTTATTATCACAAACCAAAATAAATTCAATACTATAGAGTAAAATGAACAAGATGATTGTTGCAAGAATAGATAAAAGTGCTAGTGAGAACCGAAATAGAGGAAAACAGAGAAGAAATTTTAATTTTGATAAATTCTATAAGGGTAATACTAAGTGTGCATTACTATGTGCTTGATGCATTTTATGAAATACTTTATAATCACTTGTTTTGATTACCTAAAATGAAACTTACTCACACAAGATATGTATATGTGTAACGTAGACCTCTTGCCATATGGAATTCTGTTTGGAATTACATTAGAAAATATTATATCTCAGCTTTGCGCGTTTCCATGCTGCACTCTTTTATAAATCTTTTCATTCACACAGACATATGTTGCACACGCCAACTCAATAGAAATTTTTTATGTTTATAATAGACGGGATACTAGGCTCACCATAGGGCCCTTTCTCCCTGCCCTTGCGTCTCCCCTATCTCTAAAGTTATTGACTCGGATATAGCGATATATGAAAATCATAAAATAATTAAAATTGCTGAATGTATATTGTGTGTACCTATTTTCAACTTGCCATTGTGAACGATCTTTCAGCACCATTAGAATATGAGTGAAGGTAAATACAAAGTCATCAAGGAATCGTATGGACAGAAACTTTAACTTCCTGTGTTTAAGTGTACCATTGAAGGTGTATTGTAAGAGCCAACAGGTGAGAATCTTATTTATCAAGGTGTAAATTCAACAACTATATTATCCAATTCTTCTTTCAACCATTTGCTTTCGTCTTATTTAAATAATGTGAAGTTAATTATATATTAATAATATAATAATATATATATATATTACTTAATTATATTATTATATTATATATATATATATATATATATATTATTATTAATATATATATATTATATATATTGATAATTAAGATTTTTAAATAATAATATATATATATATTATATATATATATAATATATATATATTATAATATATTAATTAATATATATATATTATATATTATTAATATATAAATATACTATATATAGATATTATATTAATATATATAATATATATAATATATATTATATCAGGTATATCATATATTATATAGCTCTCACACCACTTAACTACTACTATTTAATATAATATATATTAGTATATTATGTATATTATTAATATATATAATATATATATAATATAATACTATATATATATATTATTATATAATATATATTTATTATATAATATAATATATTTAATATATATATTAATATATAGTATATAATAATTATAATATATATATATTATATATATATATTATATTAATTATATAGTATATTAAAAATTATATATATATATATATATATATATATATTATATAATAATAACCTAATATATTAATATATATATATAATATATTAATATATATATTAATATATATATATATTTATTATTAATATATATATAATAATATATATATATATATATATATATAGTATATATTAATATATAATTAATAATATATATATAGATATAGTTAAATTAACATTTCACATCAAACCCACACACTATATATAATATATATATATATATATATATTAACTATATATATATATATATATATATAATTATATTATATATATATATTTATATATTTTATATATATATATATATAAATTTATATTTAATGAGACTATTTCTATTAATAATCATCTCTAGCAATGATCTTCATCTACTTATATTTTTTGTTTATATTAATATTTTTTTTATAGTTAATTTTAGTAATATAATAATATCAATTGTTTTATATAATTTATAGAAGCGTAGATAATGTTAAAAATATAATTTATAAAAGCCCTAAATATCGTACTAATAAAATATATGGTAAAAAATATGTTATTTATAATATTATGGATAATTAATAATTTATAACGATAATAAAATATAATTCCACATGACTCAGTTTTTATTTTCTCCACAACTCTTCACTATTATATGTGTAACAAGAGCATTTAGTAATAAATATATGCCCACCCTGCAAACCAAAGACCCTCCCACACGAGCCTATTTTATTATCACATAATATATGCTTGATATGCTTTAAATATACAATATTCTATCTCAAGACAATGATATGATTACTATATTTAATCTATTTGAAAAGATCTTGTGTCTTTAATTATCTAATCAACGCTGGAATCAATAGCAGTTCTCACCTGGACAATTTCTATTTACGAGCATGATGTATAGGAAAAAGATTTCTTTAGCGAGAAATCAGGTAAATATTTATACCGTGCTCTTATGAGTAAAACACAATCTAATACGCAATATATATTAGAGAATGCAAAGGCTTGAAAAGGACATACAAGTTTCTCAATTTATAATAGAAACAGATGTGCTTTAAAGCAAATCTTATGAATATACCAAGGCAACTCATATCATCGTTGTAATAAGAAAATCCTTGTTCTAAGAAATGTGGCAATATGTTAGCCTATTTTTACTATAGATCAGCACCACTATTAAAAGACCGGCCTGCCCACACACGTAAAAGTAGTATTAAATCGTGTAGTCTTTATATGAAATGATTTATTCTTTTTACGATAACTTTCCATCTTTAAATTAATTCTAGGTCCATGAACAAATATGAAGAGAAAAAGTAAATTGTTACTTAAGATGCCCATCAACCATCTGGCTCTAAGTTGTTGTGCAGCTATTCTCATCTGGTTCAATTATAATTTTATTTATCAGTAGTCTATTCATATAGATATCAACTCTTTAAATAAAGAGAAAAATATCTATTTTTGCATTTTGCTATAAGCCAAGATCATATTATATAACGTGGTGAAGTCTAATGCCAACAGTCAATTTGACTTATCTTCATATAACGGTTTATAATAGTACTCAGGGAGATGGAATGCATATTTATCTCAGGAGGATAGTGCACCAGACACATACAGTAGAGCACGAAGACTTAAGTTTGGTGAGTGCGTCACCAACCTTCATTTTCGTCAGAGACGATAAGTATTAGCAATCAGACAGAAAAACCAATCTTATCCTCGTATACTATCAGTTCTTTGAAAAATACTTACATTAATTTAAGAATGAGACCGAAAGCTTAAATAGATGTCAAGATCAAAGCTCACATGTTTAATTTCTTGGAAATTGATTGTTTAAAGCTATTATCATTATTTATGAAATGGTCTGTATTATGAAAACAGGCTCACAAAGTATTGATTTTCATATATACCTGTATCATACACAGGAACAGGCACTCGATGCATCAGCATACATCGCAATCGACCTTATTATGAAGAAGCCTATCGGATAATAACCTACACCTAAAGACTACCAATTACCCCAACACTATTCCAAACCATAATTACCACCTTCACGGTACAGAAAAAATAAGAAATAGATTTCGAAATTCGCTGATGTTACTTACTTAGGAAGATGAGGTTTGATTTGTTACCATGTCCAGTCGCTTGCCACTCATCTAACTGCAGCGCCATTACCACGTCTGGTATACGTGACCAAAATAGTGAATAGACACGCAACTGAGTAAAATTCGCTGTTAATGCTACACGATCTGATATAGTACCTACCCTGCATTGTTGAAAGCAATATTAAAGACACTTATTATTCTAAATACTCAATCCACCCCTGATATCCAAGCACTGCTCTGCAGATAGAAACTTACACAGAGCCCTCTTTGTTCTATAGAATCACAGTTAGCTGACTGAGTGTAATGTAAGAGGCTTCGTACTATGATATGGGAGAATACTTTCAAATAAAGTAGATTATGGCATTGATATTTACACCGAAATTCAAAACCATAAGTAAGACGCTTAATAATAATAAATTAATGAATTTTATCGTAATCAATTCAGATAATGATGAGATTACAATATATATATCAATCATAATCGACTTTAACCGTTATCGTTTCTCTGGCTGGAATATCAAGTATTCAAAATCCTCCAGCGCTACGTTGTAACCTGTCTCGTTAAGAAGCCTATTATATGAAGGAGGATTACTTACATGTAAAATCCTTATTGATTGTTAATAGAGCTATCTACATAGATGACGTATTAATTATATCGTGGATATTCTATTGATTATAACTAGAAAACGACTTGAGTGTTGATTCTTATTTAAGTAACTTATACCAATAAGAGAATTGAGGTGTATATAATATATTATAACCATCCGGCCATCTAAGTGCGAATTTGCTGCAACAAGTGTGGAGTTTGTAGGTCATCAGATTTGGCATGGCATCAAAGGATTACACGAGGATAATGTCGGCAAAATTCTTAAAGCTAAGCCGCCAAGGAATAAAAACAAGTAAGGTCGTTCCTTGGGCTAACAGTCGATTAATACAGGGATCTTGCTTTAGAAAAACTTACGCTATATAGCATATCACCTCTGTGCACAGACCTTACCAAGAAGAGAGATGAAGCCAACCATAGTTAAGGTTGAGGGAAGTAATACATCAAACGATTAGTCTTTTATGAAAAGTTGAGTAAAAGGAAGACCAAACTTCAAGACCATATATATTGCATATGCCTCAATTTAGATAAATTCTATTATTATATTTATATATATATATATTATAATATATATATATATATATATATATATAATATATTAATATTAATTAATATATATATTAATATATAGTATTTATATATATATATATTAATATAAATAGTATATTATATTATATATATTAATATATATTATTAATGATATTATATATATTATTAATATTATATATATATATTTATATATTAACATTATATATATATAATATATATATATATTAAATATATTAATATATTTAAATAATTTATGCACACACACACATATATATATATATATATATATATTATATTAATCATATAATATATATTAATATAATTAATATATAGTATATATATTAATATATATATATATAAATATATAGATATATATATTTATTATATATACATATTAATACACACATACAAGCATTAATATCAATATATACCAAAAAAATAGCTCTTATTGTGATGGTCAAATGATTGATCTTTACTAAGAATAATATATAATAAATACATAGAAAATTCCCGTTATGATTTTTTTCCTTTTAATAAGTATCCATATTTAATAATCTGGTATGAACTCTCTCCTCTGCTTTAATCAAATCTAAGTCCAGTACATAGAAAAATTTCAAAAGAAGGGGAAAAAAATTAATTTTATTATAATATATATATATTCAATATACAATACCTCATTGTGTCTTTCGCATAATTTATAGCCGCTATTTTTGCCAGCAAACATCCCTCCAAGCATACACGTATACAAACGAGAAAATAAGACAGAAAACATATCAGCGCCCCTATACACTTTAATCAATTAATAATTCAAACACAACGAGAAATTGAGATAGACAATATACACTTTTTACGTATACAGCGTCCGTGTGAGTAAATTGAGTGTACTTCTGATATGAATTCTCCGCTCATGTAGTCCCACATAAAAAAAACAAGAAACTTAAGAAAAAATACTTTATTCAATTAGATTTTTATCTACTATTTTCACCATAAAAAATAAAATTATATATCAAATACTTCAATTTGAGAAAAAAAAAAAAATAAATTTTATCAATATAATATACACACATAATATATATAAAACATAATAAAAAGCTATTATATAATAATATATATATAATATATATATATATTAATATATTAATATATATATATTAATATATTAATATAAAATTACATATTTATATATATATATTAAATATTGGATATAGAATATATATCACAAATTTAGGTACATGGCATACGAAACCTTAATATGTCAAGCATTATATTTACACCCTCCTCCCTCCCACCAATTCCAGATGTAGTAAGTAGAAATAAATAAATTCTTTTTTCATTATATGAATAAATCAGTATTATGATCGTATATTATTATAAAAGCTACCTCCATAAAACATATATTTATTATATAATGAAATTAAGGACCACAAATACTTTTTTATCAGTTATATTTCATTTTACACAAGTTTTTATTATTAACTGTATTTTCATCTCTTGTGCATAAACATTTTTTACATAAAAAAATCTAATTCACTTTATCATCCTAGTTTCATTATGAATATATCTGAAATAGCTTTTGATAATTAATGATATTATTATATATATATAAAATATATATATATATATATATATATATATATTATATATATATTAATATATATATTAATAATATATAATATATAATATTATATAATATAATATATAATATATATTAATATATATATATATATAATATATATAAAATTAATATAATATAATATATAATATATGATATATATATTATTTATATATAATATATATTAAATATATATTATATATATATAATATATTAATATATTAATAATATAATATAATATATTATAAAAATTAATTATAATATATTATATATTACTATAATAGTAATATAATATAAATATATATATATATTTTATATGATAATAAATATAATAATCTTTATATAAAATATATTTTCTTAAAGTTCAGATCCCTTAAAAAAAACAAAAAGAATGTTCTATTATTACTACCATTATATAATATTTCTTTAATTGATCCTACCTAATTTCGTTACACCACTGAGCCGATATATACACCTTCATGTGTGACTATAAATATATATTATATATAATATTTATAATATATATATATATTTATATTATATATATATATATTAATATATATATATATATTATATAGTAACCCTAGTATTTATAATAATATTTATATATATACTAATATTATTAATATATATATAATATATAATAGTATTAATAACTATAGTAATATATATATATAATATATATATATATAATCATATATAATATATATTAATATATATATATATTATAATATATAATATATTATTATAATATATATAATAGTATATAATAGTAATATATATATATATATAAATATATACATTAATAATATATAATAATATTAATATCCATACTAATACATATATAATATAGTATATAATATATATATATATATATATAATATAAGTATTAATATATATATATATATATATATATAATAATATATATATGAATTATATATATAATTATATAAGAAAATGTATTATTGTATTATTAAATTATATAATATAAATATTTATATCCAAAATATTAATATTATATATCTATCTTAAGACTATATGCTAAATTTTATATATTAATTATATATATTAATACATAATCATTTATGTATCCATATATTATATAATATTATATAATATAATATATATTAATATATATATATATTAATATATTATATATATATATATATATTGAAATATTATTAATATATATATAAATTATATATATATTATATTATAATTATATATATATTAATATAATATTAATATTTATAAATATTATATATATATTAATATATAGATAAATAAATAAAAAAATTTATATGATATATATATATATATATTATATATATATAATATATATTATTATTATTATATATATTATATACATAAGGTGTACATATAGTGCAACCGTTAATTGTAGATAAGTTAATCTGATCGGTTAATTCTTATTAATTCGTATTAAACAATAATAAATATTATAATAAGCGGCTGTATATATTACATTAAAGCGTTTTAATCAGGTAAAAAAATTGATTTTAGAGCGGAAGTTAAACGTTTATTACTAGTTATAACGATTAACATCAATATGACAATTTTTAGTTATTTTTATTATTACAGTTTATTACATATTTCTTTCTTTGTCAAGAAGCTACCTCATTCACGGAGGGAATGTTGCACGCCAAAATTTCATCCACTAGGCGCCAAATTACGCAAGGTATAATGATGAACATAGACGCTAAGTAGCTTATTAAAGTGAGGGGATTATAAATTTCAAAGACAAGAAACTAACATGAGAAGATGGAATAGTGAGTTCCACAGATACAGTGGTGGAAGGAGAAAAAAATTGAAAAACACGCGCAGCATATATTAAGCCTTGAATAGTTACCAATATCTACACAGAATAACATCTAACTAGCGCAATATTTAACATGTGAGCTCACTACGCTTATGTGCTATACTAGGGCGTTATTACAGTAATAAGGATTATATATAGCGTTAGTGTTACATATGCCCAATGTTATATCCCTTCGGCTGACACAATAATCCTGCGATTCTAGCCTGATTCATATACAACACTTAGACATAAACACTACATACCATTACAATTCGCGATGGCAAGTTTATTATCATCCTACTTAATCATCGACCTCTGACGTTTCATATTAGCGAACTTGCGTCATAATAGTCACCATAACAGTCTCCATACTTTATATAAGACTCTTTCAGCGCCTTTTGTACTCTCGACTCCCTGTCGTCATATACTATGCACCGTTTGGATAGAAAGCTCAGAGACACTCACAGATATAGATTTAAACAACCGGTTCTAAAGTTCAGTACAATACGAATTAAGCTCATCTGATTCTTCTTGGTATATTAATTTACAGTTCATGACTAAATTAGCTTACTGAGATGTTAGTTACCCTTGTATAGCTGGATGTAACTGAATTAAAGTGAAGGGTGAGAAAAAATACAGTCTCGCTGTCTAAACAAACTTTCCCAGAGTTTCTTTGAGGCCGCCCAGAAACCGTAGTGTTGTGATGTGAGGTTACCAAGACATTTTTTTATGTTAAAGGCCAAGGATGTTATTTTATATTATTAGTCAACAGGAGAAGACGAGATATAGAACCTGTCAAAAAGAGATAGGAAAGTTAGAAGGTTATTTTATAGAGATGAGGATATGAATATTTGTAGAATATAAGTTGTTGTTACTTGTAAAAGTATTATTGAATATTTATCACTAAGGTGAGACAGACTACACCACCCGCAAATTCTATTAGCAAGCGAGAGATTTAAGAATCGGAAAGTAATTAAGACGTAATAGTAGATAATAGGCTAAATTCGTAAGAAGTTTAAAAGATAGGATGACTAGTAGAAATTGAAATGAAGTTGAAGATATTAAGGGTCGAGTTCTATCGCAATGTAGTAAGTGGCATAGAGTAGTAATGTTGCATAGTGAGATTATCATTAATGAAAAGTTAAGATATAAAGTAGAGATGAGACTAAACCTTAAGTGAAGAACTCTCACTATTTAGGAACAGGAAAAAAAGAAGAAGTCTTCATCCATCAACTCATAGCCGAATGGTGAGAGAATTTAATTTAAGCTAGACTTATACAGTAAGCTAAAGATTAGAAGGATACGAAAGTGCCAGTGAGCTTGTGAGTAATGACAATTGATGCGTTGCCATGACCCTGATCAAATGGCTTTGAGGATTATATGTACAATGCAGCCAACTACGCTAGATTTTCACTAGTAATTTCACTAAGATGCTGTTACTAGAACCACTAGATATCGGTTAAATAGGCATGAGTTGGGGTGGGCGGTGAGGATTTGAAACACAAAAACAGAACTATACAGAATACGGGAAAGAAGAGAGAATAGACTTCTCCAGGATAGTTCTACTATAAGTGAAGAGTTTGATATATGTGATTTTCAAAGATTCTTAGAATAATAGGAGTATACAAAGAATGTTAACAGCACTGGCAATTTAATTTTTTATACCTAAACAAGAATCACTTAGAGGCTGATGTTATTAAGAGGAAGTTTATGTGTGACGAGAGCGCTTCCTTTCCGCGCAAATAGGTTGGATGAATGTGCGTGCTTCCAACACTGATGGCGGAAAAATGTATAGTAATAAGATATTAGAGAGATAATATAGATATTTAGAAACGTTAAAGTATATATATAGTGGTGTTAAGGCACTTAATGCACATTCCCCTCAAAACTCGGGTATTTTTTTTCAAATCACCTGTGTATATTTAAAACATTACTAATAACTGATAATAAATACGTTAATATGGAATCATGGATTCAAGAGGAGATTAATAGGGAATAATTAGAAATTTGAATAAATTAAAATAAAAGATTAATAAATTGCTTTAGTAATTGGTAGACAATTACCTTAGCAATTGAAACATGAGAGTGAAAAAAAAAATTTGACCTAGTAATCCTGAGGGATTACTTGGCCAACAAAGAAAGAAATATATATGAGTATATATATATAATTAACAATTTTTTGCGGATTCAAATTAATGCAATTTTCGAATTTCATATATTTAAACAATTTTGCAAGATTCCAATATACTTCTTTTCGAAATTAACGACAGCGTTAAAAGTTAACGAAAAAATTTTAACGAGTTAATTAACGGATTAACGCTTTAACGCGTTAATGCCCACCTTTGTATATATATATATATATTGTTCAGATTTTAATACTTTATTATATATATAATACAATATATAATAATACAAAATATAAATAAATCAAGGTCGTATCTTGCTGGGCTGTGAATTCGATACATAAACAACCAATATTTCGATCCTTATAATTATTGTTCATTCGCATTATATCTTTAATTTTGGCTTCTCAAATTTTTTGATAAACTCATTTCAATTTCTTCCTTGACTCCTTTATATAAAGTTATGATATCATAGTAAGGTATATCACATGAGACCATTATGAATGTCACCATAGTCTAGATGATGAAGCGGAAAATATACGACGAATTGAAACAGAAGGAAAGTTAATAATAATTTAAAAAAGAAAGTAATCGGTCTTCGAAACGAAGAATTTTATTCTGCAGCAGTTGATTTGGATATACAGGAGAGTCTGGAATACCTTTCCTCCAGTTTAAAATTACCTATACAAAGTTGGACCGCTTCTTGTGGATTCCAATATTTAATTGCTAATTCTCGACTATGACATTCATAAATCATAAAACGAAGAATAAAAGTAATTTAGATATTAAACAATTCTAGTGAAAGGGTCAACATAAAAGCAATAGAAATTACTTTTCTTCATTAAGACAAACTGTCACAAACTCTCAACATATCAACGAAGTATTCTTCAATTTTGATTACGAAATCATAATTGGAGTCGAATTATATAGTCTTAATCAGCTCATTTTATAGACAGACCTTAAAGCTCCACAAAATCTTTCGACTCCTAATCTGACTACAAAATCCTGGACTATACTTCCATGTGTTACTAAGTTTTCATTATATATATATATATATATATATATATATATATATATATATATATTAATATATTATATATATATATATAATATATATAATATATATATATTAATATATTATATATATATTAATATATATATATTAGTATATATATATATATATATATTAGTAATATTATATATATACGTATAATATATTTATATACATATATATATATATATATATATATATATAGATATATTAATATATATATATAGTATTAATTAATATATTAATATAATAAGTATATTATATATATATATAATATATATTAATAATATATATATATTAATATTATATTATAATCCCTAAGCACATATATATATATATAGTAATTATATATATTATAATATATATATATTAATATTATAATATATATTAATATATATATTTAAGTATATATTATATATATATTATATATATATATTATATAATTATATATTATATATAATATTATATATATTTTTACACTCATTAGTCCAAATCCGGATAATAAAAATAGATATTAAAATAATTAAAAATAAAAAAATTAAAAAATAAAAAAATTTGTTCACCTTCTTTCAACATAACCATGTTTGAGCTTTTAAATTATAATTATATAAAGAAATAAATTCATATATAAATATATTACATATATAATATTATAAGTGGGCTTGATCATATTTACAGATAAATTAATATAATAATAATTAAATAATAATATATATAAATAATAATGAATATATATTAATAATAAATAATTATAATAATGATAATAATAGATATAAATAGTTAATTAATTAAACTCCAAAGCATAATCATTAAATAAGATTCATACGATACATATACTACTAATAATTAATTTTAATGAATATAATAATAATAATAATAATAATTAATTATTATATAAATAATAATAATTATTATAAAATAATTAAATACATTAATATATAATAATAATTATAATAATAATAAATTAAATGTATATATAATAATAATAATAATAATAATAATAATAATAATAAAAGTGTGTGAGTTTTAAACAGAAAATTTTCTCACGCATATATTACGCTTTTTTTTCTCTTTTTAAAATAAAAAAAAACTTTCATTTCTTATTTCGTATATATTTTAACTAAGTATTTACAAAGCACACCCTTTGTTAATAAACTTATATATTATATATTATATATATAGATATATATAATATATATATATTAATATATATATATAATATATATTATAATATAGTTATATATATTAATAATTAAAATTTTTTTTTTTATATATATATTAATTATATATTATATATAAATATATAGTTATATAATATATATATAATATATAATAATATATAATATATATATATGATTAATATATTAATATTTATATAATATAATATATATAATACATATATATAATTAAATATATAATATTATTATATATAGTATATATATATTAATATTTTATATATATGCGTAAATGCTGGTCAGATGCAAATGTTTTTTTTTAAACGTGTTTGTTTAAATTATTGTTTGGTGATCTGCAAAACTATTAATATAAATTATCTAAATTGTTAAAATATATACCTCGTGCAAATTAAAAATAATTTTTAAATTTCGTATATTATATATTATATAACGCATTTACCGCCTTTATATATAAGTAAATTAAATCATTT
>JABUQX010025028.1:0-20000 GCA_015478945.1 Trachelipus rathkii | reverse complement strand
TTCATCTTCGAACAAAAATCCAAAGAATTAGACACTAAACACACACAAAAAAAGGGATCTTGTTTAACATATTTTACACAAAAAATACAACAAAACCCAACTATGAACACACGTTTATCAACTATAGGCACAAATTTATCGAATACTAAAATTAACATCTAATTATGAACACAAAACACATTTTCAAGGTAAGTTTACGTTCACGAATACAAACTTCAACAAAAAGCGAACTAAATTTCGAACTTAAGAGGAGAAAATTTCAACATCCTCCCTCTCAGACCTCTGGTAAAAGACTGGTGAACATTTATTTGTACAGATTTGGGTAGTTCTAAAACTCCTCCCCTCGTACCCAAGCGCCCAATAAAAGGCGGGAACCGCTTTCAGCTTTAAACCGACCAATCCGATGCCGCGTAAAAGCTCCGCCCACTCTGGGCCAGGCCTAAAGGCATACGAGGGGAGGTACCGCATAAACCAATCGCTTAAAACAAAAGGCCTCTAGTCCCTCCTTCATTAGTTATGGACGAACCAATCAGCGCTCTTGATACGTGGGAAAAGGGTCCTCCCCTTTCTTTAAAGTTATGAGAACTTTTGTTTGAAATCTGGCCTGGCAAGCAATTATTTATTTTGTCTGAATCGATTTTATAACCGCAAAGTCTTGGCCTTCTATGCTCATTAAGTTTCGGTTCTATACTCATATATCACCTGTCAATGTTGGTCGGAAAAGGCCTTCACACAGACCGACAGACATTTCTTGGTGGATACGTTTGTAGCCACATTAAACTCCCCCCACAGAGAAACCCGCCCCGACGTCGCACCCGTGATGGTCATAGATGAATAGGTCAGAAGCGAGAGAGAAACGGAAATAAGGAGTGTGTGACTTGGCCCCCATGTCGAAAGGACCGAGAAGTGTGGACGACTCGACCGAACCCAGGATTTCCGAACGCAATGAGTCACGACCCGGGACCCCGCAACTTCTAGGGAGACCGCCTAATATCGTCGACAAGTTCGCATGCAACCCGGATACCCCGTTCCCACCCCCGGAGCCCCTCCCCCCTCTGCGCAACCGAACCGAGTGGTCAGGTGGGTGCTTCGTTTTCTCCGCTCTGTCTTCGTGAATAGAAGGGAAAGGTGAAATCAACTAACTACGGCCACCCGCTCCGCAACGAGGCTTGCATTCACCCCGGGGAGGGAAGACCAGGCGTGTTGCCCTCCACGTCACGCCATCCGACACAAGAAACCGAATGGGTGACGAGGGATTTTCAAAAGGGAAAATGTTCTACCTCTACGGTTCTCACGGTCGAGACTGAAGACAGGGGGTCCGCCCCCGTCTCCTGACTCCCCGTCTAATAGCAATCGTTCATAGCTTTCTCAGTGGAGACTGAAAACAAGGGATTTACCCCCGTCTCCTGACTAAAACAACCCTTACGTTTAAGGGTAATCGTAAGCGTAAGAAAAATCAAGGTAGACAGAGTCGGTCATTTTTCGAAGAGGACCCACCAAGCCCGCCGATCGGCGCGAAAGGGGGGATTGAACCCCGAAGGAGTTCATCGGAATACGTCGAGCTCATAGCGGAGGCTCATCGACGGTCATAAGCGGTCTCCTGCGAAGGCGACGGGGATTCCGACCCACGATCATGCCCCGGAAATCCGAAGGTATCGCCTCGTCGTAGCCACTGTCCTCGGGCATGCTCGAGAGGGTTTGTCAAAAAATGTTTCGTAATCATAGTTCGGGAGGAGAGTAAGAAAGCGTTTTATCGAATGACGTGTTGTAATCACAGCATGTAACAGATATAAGAAAGGTAAAGGGGGTGTCGTGAAGAGGACTATTCTTCGTCGGAAAGTATAGCCCGTATCCTTTGTTTAGCCAACACGTTCGCTCGTCGGGAGGGCCTCTTCGGAGGAGAGCCCAATGCTGCAGGTGCTTCAACTGGTGGAAGCGGATCTGTGGGATCGAATAGATTGGAGTGTATCTCCAGCGGGTACAAGTGTATAACGGCCCGGGTTATTTCACCACGACTTGTGCTGAGCAACACCGACCGGGTGTATCCATCAGGTGAAGTGTGAAGGACCTTAACTATGCCCAATTTCCACCTCAAACGCGGACCATCGTCCTCTATTAAAACCACGTCTCCAACCCTAACGTTTGGACGGTTAGAGACGTTCCAAGATTGTTTCAGACTGAGCAAATAATCTTTGCTCCAGGCGGACTTAAACTTAGCAATGAGGGAGAGCAAGTACTTGTACCTTTTGTTGACTTTCACTGGGTCCCTGTAGGTGATATCGTGGTCAAGCAATTCTTCGGGGACAGGAAGGGTATTCAATTTGTATCCCATCAACAAGTGGGAAGGAGTGAGAGGCTCCTCGCAGTGGAGCTCGTCGCCCACGTAGGTGAGGGGTCGGCAGTTGACCACAGATTCCACCTCCGCAAGCACCGTATTGAACTCTTCATAGCTAACTAGAGAGGTTTTGAGGGTCTTCCGAAGATGGGTCTTGGTCAGTCCGATCAAACGTTCAAAGAATCCGCCGTAATGACTGCTTCTGGCGGGATTGAATCTCCAGGTGATGGAACGCTCAGCTAGGAAGTCCTTCACGGAAGGCAGTTCCCACAAGTCTCTTAAGTGCTGGGATGCAGCTTGGAAATACGTTGCGTTGTCAGAGTATATCACGGAAGGTGTTCCTCGCCTTCCGATAAACCGACGTAATGCTCTCAAAAATGACTCGGTGCTGTTGTCGAAAACTAGTTCTAGATGTATCGCTCTAGTCACAGCGCAAGTGAACAAGACCACATAACTTTTAGTCACTTCATTCCTAGGAACCCTGACATTAAAATAGCCTGTGAGGTCCACTCCGATTACCGTGAACGGTTTGCTTTCTACTACTCGGGAACGAGGCAAGGCAGCTAGTGGCGCCGAACGAAAGTGTGCAGCTTGTAAGCGTTTACAGAGACCACACGGGCGTATCACTTTCTTCACCGTTGTCCTCATCCGAGAGAAATAAAAACGCTGACGGACAATCGACACGAGTTCTGAAATACCAACGTGGTGGTTCGTTTGGTGAAGTTGCCATATGATGAGCCGGGTGAGATGTGAGTCCGATGGCAACAGCATAGGGAACTTTGCGTCGAAAGGTATCAGCGCATTGCTCAATCTCCTGTCGCATCTGATGACTCCATCTACTAGCGTTAAGCTCAGTTGTTTCACCAGATTAGTTAAAGGCAGGGAGTCTCGGAGGCACGTAACTTCGGGCAGATAGTGTTCCCTCTGGAGCCTCCGAATCCAGTAGAGTTCCGAGTTACTTTTCTCTTCTATGGAAATCAAATGGGAGAATTCGGGCCGTAAGACGGTCCTGGTCATAGGGATCTTCTGCCTTGCCTTCCTCAAGTTCTCGATGAACCTGTGGACCAACGCAGTGATCCGTATGATCTTATTAAGGGAGGAGTAACGTTCTAAATCAAACAGGGGAGCAGCTTCTGGTACAACAGTGGTGGAAGCGGCTACTATGACCTCGTTCGTCTCCGTAGTTCCCTTCACGGGAAGGGTGTTCGGTCCAGACGGGCCAATTTGAAGGGCTCGTGAGCCAAGGGGGGCCCCTCCTCCATAAGTCCGTGAATACGTACTTATAGCTTACGCCCCTAGATGCCGCGTCAGCGGGATTATCATCGGTAGGGACGTATCGCCACTCTGCCATCGGTAGGTTTCTGCGAATTTCATCGACTCGGTTCTGATTGAAGAGGGGGAGCTGCTTGGAGGAGAATATCCATCGCAGCGCCACTTGACTGTCACACCAACAGTAGATCTTAGCTACCTCTAGTGAATCCTTGTAAGCGTCGATGACAAATTTAATGATTCGGGAGGAGAGGAGGGCTCCCATTAATTCCAGACGCGGTATCGTGAGTTCTTTCATGGGTGCAACTTTTACCTTTGCCATAAGAAGATTCGCGGTGGGAAGGTGCTCTCCCATCGATACAGCGTACACTGCAGTGGCATAGGCCACGCCCGACGCGTCTGAGAAGGCATGTAGTTCTACCTTTCGAGCGAAGTTATTTCACCACGACTTGTGCTGAGCAACACCGACCGGGTGTATCCATCCGGTTCGAAGGACCAATTGTTGTAGGGGAGAAAAAGCGCCTCTAGGAATCACACCATTCGATAGCTCAGGTGTCCTATCGCTCCTCCTACACTTCCCAATCCCTCTCTCCGTCTAACTATCCAGAATGGGAGAGTGAGGAATTAGCCAATAAAGAAAACTATTTACACAGACACTGAATCATACATCAATTGACACCACTGGCACTCCTCTAGCAAGAGAAGGGTTAGACAGATGTCCCCCGGGAGGGACAGAAGTTCCACCTTGCCCCAGAGCAGCGGTCCCTACGTGCGTGGGGGGAGGGGCTCTGGACCCGCTGTCGCGGAGCCCTTTTAAGAGGAGAAGTAAGTGGAAGTTGACATGCAAAAGTGCGAAATGACAGTGTTGAAAATAGTGAAAAAAGATGGTTAGTAGGTGTGAATGGTTAAACAAACTAGGGTTTAATCACTAATCATAGCTCTACTGTGTTTGAAAGCGCGAGAGTGTTGTGTAATTAACCTTAGTTGAGTATTTCAAACAAGACTCCCTGATGCACCAGCGTGCTTAGAGCTGAGTCATGTTCATTCACACGTCCCAATCACACTCATAAGCCTTTATACAAAGCGCGCAACATTATTTACATATAGAAATGAACCCCCAACGATTAGGATACTAAAACCCACAAGATCGATGAATCCCCCTTTCAAATCAACTCTTCCTCATCCGTAGATTGACGACGGTCAGGTAAGATATCCGCTCGGTTTTCAATAATGGCCCGTGTAACAGTAAAACAACGAAAAATTGTACTTACATTATCAATTTTCTATGCTACATCAGACCAGCTCAAGAATGACAAGACTGAAACCAACCAACTAATTTTTCCCACGACAACGACGCAAGTGGAAGAGTTAAGAGTGAGTGATTTATCGCATTAACAGGATATATGAAAGTTCATTTCCTTCCTTAGCTAATATTCGCACAAAAAAGTCACAAATCAAGACCCACAAAAAGTCACAACCAACCAAAACAAATTTTTAATTCTAAAGCCACCCTTTAAAACGCGAATACTTGCACAAAATTAATAGAAATAGCAACACCAAAAAAGGATGGGGTCATCATAAACTAAAACGACTTCCACCGAGTGTTACAAAGTTCACTTCACTATACATAGTCACAGAATTAATCCTATATTCAAGATCACCCTTTTCCTTTTTATCTAAAAATAACACAAAGTCCAAAATAGGCACAAAACACAACAACAAAAAAAGGGTTTGTTCGACATATTTACACAAAAAAACAATTCAACAAAATCCAAATAGGATCACAGATTCGGGAACCCAAAATCAAACTAATTTGTTAAAAATAAAACTTCATTTCATCATCGCACAAAATCCAAAGATTAGACGTCAAACACAAAAAAAGAGTTTTGTTTAACCTATTTACACAAACAATACAAAAATAAACTAATATGTTAAAAACAAAACTTCATTTCATCATCGCACAAAATCCAAAGAGAATTAGACCACTAAAATCCACACACAAAACAAAAAAAAAAGGGATCGTGGTGAACAGATTGGTACACAAAAAAAGACAACAAAAACCAACGAGGAACACACGGGTAGCGAACCAAAAGGGAAACATGTGCGAAAGGAGAAACACCAAACACAGGGTGCAAAGGAAGGGCGCGGGCACGAGTACAACGTCAACAAAACGCGAACGAAAAGGGCGAACGGAAGAGAGGAGGAAAAGGGCAACTCCTGCCCGGGCCAAGCGCGCGGAAAAGACGCCAAACGGCTGCCGGGGGAGACAAAAGGTGGGGTGGGGAGGCGAAAACGCCGCCCCGCGGACCCAAAGCGCCCAAGAAAAAGGCGGGAACCGCGGGCAGCGGGGGAAACGACCAAGCCGAGGCCGCGGAAAGCGCCGCCCACGCGGGGCCAGGCCGCGAAAGGCAGACGAGGGAGGACGCAGAAACCAAGCGCGGCAAAACAAAAGGCCGCGAGCCCGCCGGCATGAGGAGGGAACGAACCCAAGCGCGCGGGGAGACGGGGGGGAAAGGGGCCGCCCCTGGCTGGAAATGGAGGAGAACGGGGGGGATAATTAGGGTGAAATATGCGCGTGTAACCGAATTGGCCAAGCAATAGGTAAGTGAAGGGAGAGTTTATCAAAATTAATCGGAGAGTACTTGAAGCAGATAGGACCCAGTTTCATATAGTCAGACGGGGCCACCGTCGCCTCACTGTTTAAGTTCGCATGGATAAAAGAGTCTCATAGAGTTCTCACAATAAGAAGATACGCACAATCCAGCGGATTGAATTGAGCACTCCACTAATAAAATCAAATTCATTGCCTGTGGTATAAAGCAATCATAACACACCGAGGCTAAAAATGAGAGCGGGCTGTATTTTACGAGCGCCCCGGATATTAAATTTATTTGTGTCTTTTTGCTTTTTTATTCGTACACCATATACTATATATTCTAGTTAAATCATCCGGACCCAAGACCATGCTAGATTTAATACACAGTATTGCAGGTACAGGTATAGGAGCACAGTTACTTTCTATCACAACTCGTCATTTTTAAATTTTTTATTTTTAAACAAAAAATACCCAATAATCCACAAAACAATCATATAGGCTTCTCCCTCCTAATATATACACATAGATATAATAACTATCCCCACCCCTCCGTATTAGAGATCTCCTGTAAACCCCCGCTCTTGATTTGTAGTCTTTGATTTCCTCCCACACACCCCCCTTCTTAAATACCCCACCCTCTATTCCCCCTCCGTCACCCGACCTTAATTTATTTCTCATTTATATTTTTTTTTTAATCACATTTTTCTTATATAAATCTTTTAATGGATTCATGACGGAAATAGTTAACTTATTCTAAATATCGAACTTTCGTATATATTCATTATTCTTTTATTGTTATTTTTTTATTTTTTTTATACTTATTGTATTTTCTTAATAAATAATCACTTATACGCTATATTTCAAATATCAATGGATTTTTCTTTAATTCTCCAAAGTATAATCCAATAAAACCTAACTTAAGTTATTCCCATGATGATATATATAGATATATGAGATATATATATATATATTAAGTAAAAAAATTAATATATATATAATATAATATGATATATATATAATATAGAATATATATATAGAAGATATAATAAGAAATATAAATGCCAGAGAAGATATTAAAGTAATGAGATAAATAGTAAATGGAGTTACAGTAAGTAAATTGAAAAGAAGTAAGTAATAGATAAGAATATAGTATAGATAAGAGTATATATATATATATATGAATTCTTCACTAAATAAAGATTAAAGACTTACTGAATTATACAGTATCCTTTGCTTTTCAAAAATTTCAAAGATCAATTTCAAAATTTCATAATATTTGTACAAATGAACTCATTCCGTAATGAATAAAAACTATACTTGGATCGCAGATAGTAAGTAAGAGAGATACATAGAGAGTAGTGTAGCATAAATATATATATATATAAGGGTGCATAATAACAAAACAAAACAAAACATAAATACAAATACATATATAGGAAAAAGGGGATATAATAATACCCAACCCAAAAGGACACTAAAGGCGTAAATACACAAAGCCCGGAAGTAGGGAATCCAAAGACAAATATAAAATAATGTAAAATGAGTAATGAGGAGGAAGTAGTAGATATAGAACACGGTACAGTAGAGACTATAATTAAACACTGACGCATCATAAAAATAAAAACAGAGGCATAATGCACTCAATATTTATGAAGACAACAGGAGCAAAGAATACATTATATAATATTAAATAGAAAAAGTAGGCACAAGGATTTATTCAATGCACCACCAATAAAAATAATCAGCCATGCGCATTTGCCAATTTTTGGCCACCCCTGTCTTAAAAACTACTAAAGCTGCAATAAAAAGGAAGATTATTATGTACTTCTTTATTCTAATTTTTATATTCACTTATTCCCATAATATTTACTCTTTATTTCTATTTATTATTTGTCTTTTTCTCAAATATCTTTCATTTTAACTTTTTAATAAATCTATACCTTCTGATATTTCAGTTCGCGAGACACTGTGGTAAACAAAAAACATCTATCATACGAATTGCTCAAACTTTATTCTTCTATTTTAATGATTCATCAATTTAAAAAATCTATTATTTTTCATTATATCCAAAACGATTCCAGTCATTCTAGTTTATTATAACATTAATAATCACGAGGAATACAACATGTAAAAGAAACATACTCGTGGAGATATAATGTGCTTTGAAGGGTAGATATTAGTGCCAAAAAGAGAGTTAGACTTTAACTTTTCCCTGAAGTAATATATATAATAAATATAATATAATCATAATATAATCATAATATAATCATAATATAATCATAATATTATAATATTAGTAGAGTAGTTACCGAATACGCCTAAACTAAATATATAATATATATATATATATAATATATATATAATTCTTCCACTACTAAACATCGGCCATAAATTTAAGAGCTATTTACGTCACAAGTGGGAGATCATAAATTTAACTACTAATCTACGAAACAGGATAACGACCCCCCTTAAAATTAGTATTTGGAACCCTAATACTTTCTCACGTTGCTCAGACGATAAGCGTCTGCCATGATGACTTCAATACCCCTGAGGGATTGTCGTGATGAACCCCCCCACACCCAAAAACAAAGACGTCCGAACCACCCGGAGATTAGTCCCCCCTATCCACCTTTTAGCAGAAACCCCACTCCTTGACATCGCGGACAACCATGCGGTATCACATAACCACTCAAATAAACAATTTAAATCCCAAATGATTACGACATTAATCCAAACAACAAAAGTCCACTCTACAAACTCAAAACATGAACAATACTAGGTGATTATAGATTAGAAAGATGAGAGATATATATATTATATAGAGAGAAGAAAGTGAGATAGAGAGATTATATGAGAGAATATAGAAATAAGACTGAAAGAGAATAATATTATAGAAAGAAATAAGAATGAAAGAGAAGAATGAATAATAGAAGATTTAGAAAAAAGTAAGAGAAGTAAGCAATGAATACAAAAGATACGAAATAGACCGAAGTATAACAAACATATGTCTCATGACTCCGAACACAACCCAACAAATACGAGTACACACGCAAATCACAAAAACTCGCGTATAAGCGCAAAGAATGAGACTAATAAATTGTAAGGATCAGTCAATGGAGAACGTTAAGAGATTAGAAAAATAGATAGGATGAGAGAACATAAGAAAAAAATATAAATAAAAAAGAAAAAATAGCAAGTATTTATGTGAATATGATATGCTATTATTACCAAAATACTAAATAAGTAACCATCAAAAACCATATCTTTCCAAAGAACATGCATAACGGAGTGGAACTGGAGCCCCCTCAAATGTGTAAAACATACTACCATACAAGGACGAATAGGATCCTTATATAATTGGAAGTAACTGTTATATACAGCCCAAAACAAAAAGCAAAATAAAACAACTATATACAAAACGCAATAACCCTGACACACAAAAAGCCTCAATAACTAGTTTTGTACCCAAGGACAAACCGTTTGATTGCATGTAGAAATATAGGTATTTATCCAAGAGAGCTTTATTTATTGAGTATCATCAGAATTAACCATTAAAGAGATGTTTATATTAATGTTATATGTCCACAATATGAGTGGACACTGGTATATAGTAGGGAAGCCTGTACGGAGTAAAGTATAAATATATATATAGTAACTATAATATAGATAAAGAAAGTATATATATATATAGGAATATATAAAAATTATAAGTGAAAACACACCCGTTCAGTTTATTGGTAATCAACGGGAGAGGTGGAGCTATGAAATAACATAAACAGAAAGCCTGCAAGGAGAAAAAGTATTGAGACGAGTAGGAACACACCACCAACTCCACTCACCACACCCCCGCCACACACTTCTAGGAGCTCATCAGGCAACTCAGAGGAGATATTTCATAAGGGCACCACAGCACTTTAGTCCACCCACACACACATAACGAGTGAATCGATAGGGAGAAACATTTCTTTCTTTCCTTTCTTCAGCTTTCTCTCATCCTAAATTAACTCGTTTTGTAAAATGATTTGAAATTTATGTGGCATGTCTAGTGATAGAAACGGATTATCTTTCAATTACAGACACCGGCAGAGAAAATACAAAAAAAAGAATTCGCTTCTAAACCACAAAGTAAGGTCAACCTAGTTATGACTTTTGGAAAATTTATATATATATATATATTATATTATATATTTAATATATTATATATATATAATCATATTACAGTACATAACTATAATAAAGTACATAAATAATATATATAGTAAATCACGGTAAATATGACTGAGTATATAACGAAGAAATCATAAGCTAAACTATCTAGATATATATTATATAAAGGTGAGTATAAGTTGAGCTGAGATAATACCCAGATTGAATATAATGAAGTTATATGAATATTAATTAAAATGTTATATAATATATAAGAATTATGAGGTAATAGTCAATAGTATTATGAATTAAATATTCTGTATAATATACCTTATATATAAAGAAATATAATATATATATATATTATATAAATTATGAAAATATATATGTCCAAGAAGTGAACTCAAAAATTGCTTCTTTGCGGGGTTCTTTTAAATATAGATCTAAAATGTGTCTAGGGATTATATGATTCCACTGTTTAGTAAATTAAAGATCTATTCCTTATAATTTCTAACCAAATATTCAATCTGAAGAAAGTATTACAAGTTGAACGAGTAGCTTCTGATGAAAAGATAAAAGTACTCCTTTATAATATTTTAATAGAATATTAAAGACAAATTAGCAAAAGCCCAATAATATTTAACACTATATATGAAAATATCTGGCCAGGTACCACAGATTTACAAATAAAAATTAAAATTTTTAGAAGGCATACAAATCAGATGAGTTTAAGGATACAGAAATAATTTTTAGCGACATAGAGTATCGGCATAAAGAATATTCTGAAGATTGATCAAAAATAATATATAAAAAGAGTTCTAAATTAATATCCTTGTTGAAATAATAATAATGCTAATAAATTGATAAGAGTTCCAACATTAATATCCTTATTGAATAATAATTATGAGAATTCACTTTCTAGTTAAATGACGTAAAAATAATAAAATTCTTAACCACTAATATCTAGAGCAAATTGAAATACATTTATAAGTGCATTCTTTTTAAGAACAGATCGTGAAGTGGCGGAAGCTCATATTTCTCGATCCCTCGAGACAAAGCGCTGATATTCTTGAAAATAATCTGTTCTTCTCGTAACTGATCACGCCCCCAATATCTAAGACACAGTATGATGCTCTTATGGTCTATAAAAACCTGCCGATGATAATAATAAAATCCAAAATCAAGCTATCTCACACGTAGTTAAGCGGACGGAGAGAAAAGAACTTCACACCTTGCAAACCTCATGCCTCAACAGCAGATCAATTCTATTAAAATTTGAAGAACTTGGCGCCCCTTTTCTACGACAATACACATACGAAGCGGACACTATCCACCTTGTTTCTTCCCCTAGTTGATGAGCACGAGAAGTGAATTCCTAGTACCCATATATATAAATTTAAATCAATTTTCTTACAGTTGCAAAAAATTAATGCCAAACCATTCTTTTTAAGCGAGTGAAAAAGTACTCCATCTTCTTCAGAGTGAAAGTATAACCTCCTTCTCCACATCATACTCCACCACGCGAAATACTTCTCACTTCTTCATACTCTTGCCAGCAGAGACAAGGCCCTCGTATAAGCTTCTATGCGATCAAGCCGATTCAAACCTTTGGTATAACGAAACCTCTAGCGCACATTGCTAGATACCGTAAACAGAGGAAGTTTAAAGCATGATCTTCAAAACTTCAAAGCGCCATAAAATGATGGCTATCCTCGCGACTTAACCTTTCTCCAGACATCGCATTTTGAGTAGATCAAAATAATGGTACGACAATCAAAGTAGAGAGCATCGATTTGGAAAACGAAGGCAGACCTAGTTGTATATATATACCCTGCTAGGAAAACAGTGAAAATAGATTCTAACACTGGTGTTTTAAGTCGTAGTCTCATCTCGCATATCACTAATAATTATCCACGATTATTCCATTCTGTAAACCCTTAAACCGTATAACTTAGCTCAACTATTTCCAAGCTTATGCCAAAAACTCCCTGAACTCTCCCTGATCCAGGTCATATCCGCCTACGGTCGTCGACGATGTCGTATACCTAAATCCGCATCACCCAGTCGCTTGAAAAACTAACAGGGACCCCAACTCCTATACTTTACTGATCCCTAACCCATCTTGGAGACGATATATCGTCAATATAACATTTTGTAATGCATATCCCCGAACCTTACTTCCTTTATATAAAACCTCTGTAAGTGAAACACCGCGAGTAAACTAACCGATAGAGAGCATCCTAAGAACTCTAATGTCCTCATGGACTACAAAACGCTGTTTCTGAATGTCTCTTATGAATCGGATTTACCAATACACACTTTCGAAAGACGAACCTCGAAAAAGTATACCTAGCAAAAATGTATAAAAGAACAAAGTCCTCCACTGTGGTCTGCTCCGGTCAAAAATCGTTATATCTTACAAATTCTTAAGCCTTAATAATCGACCGCGATTACCGTTGACCAGCAACATCTTACTTTCTTTACCGACAACTGATGCAAAAGCTAGGCGAAGTCTGATTTGGCTGCCGATTAGCCTAAATCCAAAAAAAACATATCTTGAATCTAGATCACGAAATGCGGGGTTACCGAATAAGGTAAGGCATACGTTGCAGAATCATTATAATTCAATCCCCTGCTTAGGAGACCATGATCTAGTTTGGAATCCACAATCCACCCCCGTTCTAATCACGTAGAACTTATGAGTCGTAAATCTGAGGTACAAACGCAGGCATCACTTTCACCTCTCCTTGCTTGCTCTCGAAAGATAATCTTCTTCTAATTACTTACCTCCACTATGCTTTCCTCTTGCTAATCGCCCCTCCCCCATTTATCATCTAACCACCCCGTCGAGATCGAACATAATCCTCATTCCTATCTGTCCTTTTCCAGCTCAAAATTCCCCTTAAGCGGCAGTGTTGACTCTCCGCTCTCAGGTTTGCCTCTCCTTCCAGAATCTATTTCCACATAACTTTTTTTAAGCAGCTAAATAGTATGGCTAAATTCTACCTATTCCTTAACTATATTTTATCTTATTAATTACCATCCACAATGCTTCTACTGATCAGCGTATCCCTTTCTCCACTCTTCATCAATACTTATTATATGGTCTTTCCATAATCAACCACTAAACTTTATTCCCACATAGACATTAAGTTTCTGACATCTTTACTTCTCTCTTTATACAATTAATGATGTATCTTTCTATAACAGCGATTTGAACCTCATACTCCAAATTTTTCCTATCCTCTTCCTTGTCTATCTTCTCAGATTCCATCCTCGAATACTATCTTAAACATGTAATACATATTGAATAGTATTTTCCACACCGGTATACCAACAAATTCATATCAGCCCCACCAATTCATTATAAGTAAATCTTCATCCGGTCCGCACAGTCCTACCGTAAAGTAATTCGAATGGCAATGCGAAAAAACCTATTACTATGCTGCGGATTGCCCCCTATAGCGAACAAAGAGGGATAAATATTATTCCATTAAGAGCTCGCTGTCATCTCAACAAATCTTTCTTCAAACATGTTTAAGCGATAACATGCCATTTGAAATTCGGATAGTTCCTGTGTTTGCCAATTTAATGGGAGATATATTATGTGGGTGATTAGTATTCTATTCTAGACCTAACTTAGATTTTAGACCTCTCTATTCACATCACGAGAGGATTACTGTACTTAGTTACCATACAACCAGAATTAAATTAACTACTTCTGTATATCAAAACGACTATAGATACGACTAATAAGCACCATGCTCATCAGTCCCTTGAACTCTATATTTCTTAGGGGAATCAAATTGCTTCGCTCAGACTCGTGTCCGTATGTCACACCGAGTGCTTCAAATAAATTTTATTTGTCTCTTTAAGAAATCGGAATTTATTAGGGGCCCGACCAAATCGATGCCACCCTCTTAAGGCACTGCATTATATAAGTACCTAGTCTACAGTGCCCCCTCATTCTATATTCCTCGAGCGTTTTTTTGCAAAATATTATATCAATGAACGCTTCATCACACTTCCAAAGCACATCATTCGTCTAAAACCCTCCAATAAAAATTATTCTAAAAACATCTTAATAAATCCTATCATAGCTTTGATGTCCATGTCCCTAATTTTACACCTAAAGGCGCCTCTGGGCCAATTCCATGAGAATCCTTATCTTATGCGTTACTACGACCTTCCTCTTGAAACTTTACGGACTCACACTTAATAATATACCCAACTCTTTTTTTTTATACCCTCTATCACCGACTGAGATAAATGCTATTCTCCAAGTGTTCGTCGACCTTTGTAGTCTGATAGTTCATTCCCTCTTAATCTCCAACCTTGTCCGTGATAACCTTTCAATTTAAAGATGTAAGCTAATTCATCCTTCCACAAGCATTCGGATTTGATTCATCAGTCTTGATACTAAAACACTCTCCAGATGGTTACGTTTTGTCGAAAGTGTCACTCAGTGTTTAAGCAAACTAACGGCTTTACCACCTCTCATTTTACAATAACAGATCGTCTCCCCCTAAAGATTTATCTTCTGACTAACTGTTATCTCCATTTCCATAATCATGCTACTCAGCTATCTTTAAGTGAGAGCCACATCAGCTACCTTTTTTCAACGTCATACCTCGGTCCTAGAGCACCTTCTATTTTCAACCGCTTAGCATCATTACAGAGTTCCCGTCATTCACAAAATCAAGACTGTCCTACCTTCATCCTGGTGATCAAAAAATGGGGCGTCTCGAAAAAATATCGTTCCGTGCTATCTTAAATATGCAATCAGTTTATTACTACTTCTCATGGAAGTCCCTGTTAAGTTTTTTTCATACTAAAGTTCCCACGTTTTAACAACTACGTCCCTACATCCTCTTTGTCACCTTTAAAACGTTAGACGCAGAACCTGACCGTTTACCTTTCCATAGTAACGGGGCATTCGTTATCGTCTTTGACATTTGTCACCACGACCAATGAAAGAGAATATATTTTATCTCGTATAGTATTTACCTTCCACACTATTTCCATCATGGATGAAATTATACGTCGAGTCATCTCTTCGTTTATTTTAAAACAACAAAGGAACGTAACGTATCCTGGCGGTAATAATCTGTGTCGCCAGCGTTTTAATTCTTTGGCCCTGACGTCTCGAATCCATTTTGTTTATCGAATTATAATTCCGTGCCATACTTTGAGTTTATGAAATTACCGTTTCCCGTCTCTGGATGAATAAAACAGGTCTATGTCAGACCCCTCTTTCCACAATTCCGCATTTTTGAATTACATCTTTGGCCCTCATATGATTAAAAAACCTCTTAATCCTTGCGTTAAAGAGGGGCAAAAAGCTTCTCCATATACTAGTGTCTTCTCATGAGACTCTAATTCTAACCTCTCCTGAATATCACATTTTATCATCTGCAATCCAGACTCCCTTATATAGAAGTCTCTAGTTAATTCTTCCTAAGATATGACCGATAAATTTTTGCATAAAAGGTCTAAACTATATAGTAATATCCGGAGTTATAGGAGCTTCACTACTTCCCAATTCCTATTGCGTCTCACATACACGACAGTTGAATCCATTTTGTTAAATAGGATTTGATTCTATTCAAAAACTGAAGAGGAGTTTCTTCTCCCTGCGGTTTTGCGTCCCTAAATTTAGCTTCGACTAACCCTCTCCGTATAATTGATCAATGTGCTTGCTTGAGTTAGCAAAGTGGTCGCTTCAATCGAGATGAGGTTACTAAATACGGACAGAGCCGTCCAGTAATATGTGCCCTAAATATACAATATGACCACTAACCGCTATCCCATCTAGAGGCTGTTAGACATAATTTCCAAAAAACCTAAAGAATATAGCAACCATTCGTCAAAAGGATAACCATCAGATTATAATATGAAAGATAGATATAAATACTAAAACGGTTGAAAAAAAGATGAACCGTCAGCCACCGAGATTTACAACGAGATATTAATGTGCTTGATATCTAATACCTTCCAGTCTCATGACTTCTTATACCTCGGCTTCCCCCTTAAAACACATCGCTTCCCCGCTAACACTTCGCTTCTCCTCGTCTCCTAAACAACGTTGGGCTTCTTCTAATTCCTTTCACGTGTGCACACTACCTGCCGATTCCACCCATCTTCCTTATGAGCTAATGAATTCTTCTTTCCTGAAGACAGCTTGCTCCATCAGCTTCTCGGCGGAAAGCACTTCCCTTTCTTTGATAGAACTCTACAGCTCTTTTTCTTAATGCTCTACCAATCCTTGGCACTAATTGCGTGCTATCGCTGGTAGGATCCATTCTTGAAAATAGTTTAAACAAACGTCAAGAAAAATAGAAACTTTCGGATAACAGGCCATAACCCAATTGTCAAAAGCCATGCTTCTGGCGTCTTGTAAATATAGATCTAAAATTATAAAGTCTAGGATAAGATCTCACTGTTTTAGTAAGAATAAAGACTAATTCTTATAAGTTCAACAAATTCCAATTCTGAAGAAAAGTATTACAAGTAACGAAGTGAGCATTCTGATAAAAGATAAAAAACCCTTTATAATATTTAATAAATATTAAAGCACGAGAGAAGGCAATAATAAAGCCCAAATATCTAGTGAAGTTTATGAGCGAGTTATGGTATATTGAGTAATTTGACAAATTTCAACTATCAAAATTCATATATTAAACTAACCAAAAACTAATGTAATGTTATAGCAATAATCCCTATGAACCAAAAGAATTATAATCAAAAATTAATATATAGAGTTAACATTAATACCTTGTTGAATAATAATAATAATGCTAAAAATTGATAAAGTTCCAACATGATATCCTTATATGTAAATAATAATAATTTAATACTATTAAATATAAAATAATAAATTTCTTACCAATAATTAGGATCAATAAATTTGTGCATTACCTTTTTAAAGCCATTAATAGCTGAATGGGTGAAGCTCAATTCTCACCCGCGTTCTCGTAACGTGATACATATATAATATATAATATATTATATATTATATATAATATACTAAATATATATATATAATATAATATAATATACTAATATATATATATATAATATATAATAATAATATATAATATATATATAATATATATAATAAAAATATAATATAATAATATATATATAATATATAAGGTAATATTAATATATATTAATATAATTTATATATATAATATATATAAATTAAATATATAATATATACTATATATATATATATATAATATATATTAATATATAGTATATATAAATAATACTATAATATATATAAGGTTGTGTAGTATTTTTAGTTTAGTTTTCAAAAATAATTAGTTTTCTCTTTACTTTCTTTTATGTTTCCAATATCGAATAAATATTCAAATAATAAAAATATATATATATAATATATATATATATAATAATCATAATATATATATAATTCAACATATATATATATTAAATTAATATAATATATACCATATATATAATTCTATATAATATTTCTATTCATAATAAAGCACCTATAAGCTTACCCCACTTATCTTCAAATCTAATATATTCGCATGATGAGAGAGATAGATATGATTATGTCTTCTATTGTTAAATTAATCACATTTGGATATGCTTTGGGGAGTATATATAAAATAAAGTTCCAATAATTAATATTTTATTAATGTCATTGTAACAGAAAAATAAAATCAGGTATTATGTTAATATATAAATCATAATTAATAATATAATCTTATCAATCAAATTTATTTCCACAAGCCTGTAATCAAAAACAACTAGACAGATTATAAAAGATCCCTCCCCCATTCTTGCCCGTCTCAAGAATGTAGATCAAATTTATCATTTACATCTTTTAACTTGCAGAAAATATATTAAAATAGTATTAAACCGAAAATAGATGAACCCCTAAGAACGGTAAAAACAAAATTCACCCCAACCTTCAATTTCAAAAATTAAGTAAGAATATGACCCCATCACAGATGTAGGAAGTGTCGAGTATTAATTAATATTATGAGCTGTAATATCAGTTTGCGAATCTTAGATTTATCATGAAGAAGAAAGGGAAGAAATCGCCTACACTTTTAGTGGAAAGAAACATAACTTGCACCCTCAAATCACACACTTTATCAGTAAATATACTTTTTGACCAGCTAAAAAGTAATCTCGATTTTAATTTAGAAAATCCTATCAGAGGAATCTCCGTCAAGCGTGTAAAGACCCAGTTTAGTCCAAACCCGTTAAAATAGGCCATACATTGCTACAAGAATAGAAAAATAGCTAGTAAATCCTTACCAACACATCAAAACTGAAACTTTTCAATAGCCTAGACCTATACTTGTGACCTATATAAAAGTACTATCCCAACAGATAAAGACAGCTCAGTACCCTAAGAATCCCCCTCAACCACATAGTATGCAAGCAGTACCTCATATGTACAAAGAAGTAAAGAATATGTTACATTGAACGAAACTTCTCATTTTTCATATCAGGCCAAGATTAAAAGATACAAATTGAGACGTTACAATAATAATGATAACTTCAACCTATTATATCATAATGCTGGTAAGGACAAATTAGTCCAGTTAAGTTATAAGCATCACTTATAAAAATCTTCTAATAAAGAAAATTATGAGTCAAAACTGGTAAAAAGATAGAGTTTTCACAGCCAACCAAACACCAAAAGTGTAACATATTTATGTGATGAATGAATATACTAAACGAGATAACTTTGATTATTGCATACAAGTTCATGTCTACTGGTTCAAATTGAAGAGTTAGCCTTGAAGCGCCCAGATTGTTTTAATCGATTAGAGAGGAAGTGGCTGAGAACTACCAAAAGCTCCTTACTAAAAGCTACCTTTATGTATTAAACTAAATATATAATTCCCTCAAATATACCAATTTCCCAGTATTAGAAAGGTATATTTAATGACGAGGAAATTTACCCCTAATATCCTAAAGTTTTTAAATATTTATTTGGTCCTAATCAAAACTAAAATCTTGTCAATAATGTACCTTACAATGATTCAATAGAATAATATTCTCCTAGAGAAAATCAATGTTGCCGTATTACGTTTAGTCCTTTTTAGTTCAATTCTAATTCTAATAGAAGGAAAACGAAGAACAACTTGTCAAACGGAACCAACCGACAGCTCTTTGTCCTCTTCCTCAATCTAATACCGGTCTGTGATATAGAACAAAAAGACCCCTCCGAACGCATTTATTTTCCATAAATTAATAAAAAGGGGAAAAGATACATAGCCGATATATAAAACATAGTTTACAATTATACTTGTTTTCTTTTTAAATCACTCCTTATTTTTTTTAATTATCATAAGGCTTAAAAATACAAAGTCTCCTTAATTAATTACAGTGAAATATTAGAATAATAACGCTTTAAGTGTCCAAATAATGAGAAAAAAACGATACTTTGATTAAGATTTCCATTGGTTATCCAACAAGAATTATATTTGTGACGTCCACGTTAGTCATTATTTTTCGTGAAATATAGAATTAACCGCCAATGAAAAAAAATATCTAAGCACCTCCCTAATGTATAAAGAACATAAAGCTATTTTTTAATATTATCTTTTCTGATTAAGAACTTAAAGATAATAAGTCAGTTTCAAACGAGTTGTATACGATATT